>JAUMHM010086718.1:0-29179 GCA_032362435.1 Melikaiella ostensackeni
TAGATCTAGGTTAAAACATAGGTTCATGTTCGCCGAAATTTTTTATATTTTTTAAAAATTAAATTAATTTTAACGTAAATTTGATGAAGAATGTAGCATTTTCAACAAAAATAATAATAATTGAAGAATCGAGTAAAACATTGATCATTTTAGGAAATTTCATAAAATTAGCATAAAATCATGTTGAAAAATGACAAATGATTTTATGTTTTTAAATTTTCGTTTTTTCTAATATGTTTAAAAATAAATAAATAATTAAATTATTTATTTTTCCTTGATAGCACAGCCTTAAAGTATTTTAATAAAATCCGAAACATGAAATAAATATTTCAGACTTCAAAAACAGCGAGCCAATGCTGCCGATGCCATGCCAACCTTAATTCCTTGTCGCACGTTTACTCACTCACTCTCTCTCTCTCTCTCTCTCTCTCTCTTATATTCTTGGCGATTCATTTCTCTTGCGAGAAGAAGTCGCATCTAATGCACCGCACAGCGGCTTAGCTCGGAACTAATGCTCTCAATTCCGCGGATCCTAGTTCCGAACTAATCCGCCGTGCGCCGCATTAGGTGCGACTTCTTCTCGCAAGAGAAATGAATCGCTAAAAATATAAGAGAGGGCTAACATGCGACCACTAGTTATACTTGCCATTGCATCAGCTCGTTGGTTTTGGAGTCTGAAATATTACTTAATATTTCGGAACCGAAATATAATTTCCAAAATTTGAGATTGTGGTGACGTAAGAACCATGACTGCCATGATCCGCTCGTTTGAAATTCCAGGCACTTTAACCTCAAATTTTGGACATTATATTGTTTTCAAAGAAATTTCAAAATTGTAATAGACCAAATACCAATTCATACTTGCAAAAATAATTTTTGTACTTCAGAAAGTTAACACAATTTTCTCACCACTTATGCACTGCAAACAATATTTCAGCGAAACTCTATATAAACAATGCTTATTCAGATGCGTGATTGTTGATAATTTGATATGCAAAGTGCAAAACGAGATTCGTTCTTTATAAATTGTGATTAGTTGATTAAGGCCATCTGAGCCTAACCTCAAAAAAATTTCACATTCTTTTTTAAACCAACTTACTTTCACACGAAACTCGTTATTCAGTTGAAAATTTAGGAAAATAAGTGAAAAGCAGTAAGGCGCGTTTATCTGGTCCTAAATTTTTATAATTATAAGAAAGTTTTTTCTCCTTTTTTCATAATCATACAACTTAGGACCATACAAACGTTACTTAGTGCTTTTTATTTAGTTTCCCAAATTTTCAACTGGATTTCGCATTCCGTGCAAACATAAGTTGGTTTTAAAAAAATGTGAAAAAAATTTGAGATTACCTTTATATGGTCTTAAGATAATTAATCTCCTCAGATTTCTTTGCCTTTTATGAGCTGAAGTTTCTTTTACATTTTTTTGTAACCAACTCACGTTCACACGAAATGCTATATCCAGTTGAAAATTTGGGAAACTAAATAAAAACCACTAAGGAACATTTGCGTTTTTTATAATTATAAAAATTTAGGACCATTCAAACGTTCTTTAGTGCTTTTCATTTAGTTTTCTCAATTTTTAACTGGATATCGCCTTTTTTGCGAGGATAAGTTGGTTGGAAATTTTTTTTGAGATTATTCTCACATGAGATGAGAATGTGAAAATTAAGAAATGTATTTTAGTGCTTCATTGCTTTGTTACTTTTCATGAAAAATATAATTTTAAAAATAATTTTAATGGTGAAATATCTTTTACTGCACAATTTAAAAAATAAAATTGGTATATGTTGCAAATAGTCTTGTGTATTTGACATTTCTAGGTATTTTGACCAGTCGTGTTTTTGAACGCGAAGTTCATGTTTTGAGAGCTTTGTGCATTGTGCGCATGTCTCATGGTAACATTCATGATAATTTCTATGATTAATGTATTTTTTAAACTTAAACAGCTATTACAACTTGAACAAACTTGAATAGTTCATAAGAGTATTATTAATTATTTAAAAAACTGACTTTTGAAATATGAAGAAATTCTGGAAAAATCTGAAATTTTTTTTGAATTGGTCTGAAGATTTTCTGAGGATAATTGTGGGAGAGCTGAAGATTAATTTTTTTGTTACCTGGCAACACTGGATAGCCGTGCTATCAGGAAATAGAAAATAATCTAATTATTTAATTTTTCCAATACATTAGGGAAAACAAACATTGAAAAATGTAAGGAAATCATTTGTCACTTTTTAACGTGATTTTATGCCATTTTTAGGAAATTTTATAAAATTATCAATTTTTCACTCGATTCTTCAATTACTGCGATTTTTGTTAAAAATAATACATTCCTCATCAAATTTACGTAAAATTAATTTAATTTTTTTTTAAAATACAAAAAAATTATGCGGGCATGAACCTATATGTTTTAACCTAGATCTAAGTATAGATCTAAACCTTCTTGGTTGAACGAAATTTGCCCTAACCTCTCAATGCAATATTCCCAAACGTGTATTGCAAGTTTCAGGAAATCTTAATGGAATTTTGTGTGCTATCTGGGTAGAAACGTGTGCCAAAGCGCAATTCAATCCGATTAGTTTTCAAAAGTTATCCAGTGTGCAGACAGACACCATCGTAAAACCCGTTTTTTCGGATTCAGGTTGTCTCGAAACGTGGAGATTTCATGAAATGCGCGAAAGTCGATTTTCACATAAAACCAATACCGTCTCATCATGATGAGAATGTAAAACAAATTCTGAGTTTGAGGGTGAAAAAATTACATGGTCCTTATCCAGTTGTCATTCTCACCCGATTAAAAATGCTTCGACTTGATTCCGACTCAATTTGGTCTTGAGTTCGACTTGAAGACAGTGATGCCTGGCTGCGTCTCAAAAATGAGTCGAGACATCAGATGAAGTCTCACTTTTATGGTCTCAGCTATGTCGGCGTAAACTTGTCTCAAGACGAACCTTTCTGGACTCAGAAATGAGATAGTTGACAGATGCAAAGGATTAAAAATGATGATGAAAAATGTGTAACTTTTAAGTTAGTTGTTTTTGAGTTAACAAATCAGAATATGTGGGTCTTAGCGACTATTAACGTGAAAAATTTGCTTTAAAAAGATTTAAATTGTAATTTTCTATACGCATCTCCTAAACCGTAAGAAATATGTAAAAATAGATAACAATTTCGGTATTTCCGCCAAACACGTATAATACAAATAAAAAACCGTAAATAAATTGTTTCAATACATATATTGTATAAAAATGTACAAAATCGTTTAACCATAAACAAGGATTAGCTTTTATGACAGTCAGGATGACCGTTTTCGTCAGGGCAGGTATATCTGGCTGGTCTATAGGGCTATAGGCAACCTTTTTACTGTCTCAAGACATAAAAATTCGACTCAAGACATGAGCATTTGTCTTCAAGTTCTAAACGCTCGACTCAATTTATTATTAAATGACATCTTTGCTGGTTTTTTGAAAGAGTATGTCTTAAGGACGTAGAAACTTGTCTCAAAACATGAATTAAAGTCTGGCTCCATCTCAAAAATGAGACATCGAAAGATGTTTTTACTTCGTTTCCAGTATGTCTTGACTGGGGGCAATTCAAGTCGGAACCAAGTCGAAAAATTTTTACTCGGGCACGTCTTCAATTACTCATCACCCTAGGTAGAAACACTAACATCGAATAATTGAGTTTCACAATAATTCTCTGTGTGAATATCGAATCAAAAGTCATTAATTCATTACTTCCTATGAGTAAAATCATTTCTAATGGTGTGTGTACGCATTCCACGAAAATTCCGAGTCAGGCCATTTTGATCGCATCATCGTCTGACGTGTTTACTAGAATGTGTCGTCACACTCTAGGTCACACGTAGTCATTCCTTTCTGATCACCTGAAAAAGAAACAGAAAACATTTCTTGAGTCATTTTTTAATTCGAATGCTTATTTACATCTGTGTTATTCTGTGAGACAGAATTTTCGTAATTTTTATTTATAGTTTATGGTGAAGCCTAAACTAAAATATGTAATACAAATTTTGGGTTTAGGTTTTTAAAAATTCGGTAGGTACTTTCGATTTTCTTCGATATTCATTTTGATTTTCAGGATGTTCTGGAAATTGAGAATTTCGGTATTGACTTCAGTTTTGATAAAAAACTAATTATTTTATAATTTAAAAGCCTTACAATTTCGAATCTCAATCTCGCAATGTTTACGAAAAACGCAAGGCAAAAAAAAATATTTTTTTAACGCAAGAAACCTACAATTTTATGGGAGAAAGCAGTAGGAGGCCACCCTAAAAGCCTCTTTAAAAAAGTGTCATGCCTCTAGAGCACGTGGAACCCAACCGAATTCAACCCCCAATATTTCAAAAATTCTGTAAAAATAAATTAATTTAAACCCTCGGAATTTTTTCTTTGATACTGGCAGAATTTGATGTCAAAAGATCACAAACAAATTTCCATCCCTCTAGTTCATGCGAAATACCCCAATTCAACCCCTAACATTTCAAAAATCAATTTAAACACTAATTCAAAAGCTCAAAATGTTATCGCTGATATTGCCCGAATTTGGTGTCAAATGATCTCCAAAAATGTCAAAATCTCCAAAAAATTCCTCTGGCTCATGGGGAACATCCAAATTCAACCTCTAACATTTCAAAAATCAGTAAAAATATATGAATTTAAAAACTTGAAATACTCCCAAGAAAGTTTTATCGCACTTGCTCTTGCGGAACTCACCCCAAATCAATCCCCAACATTTCAAAAATTTAGAAAAATTATACTTATCTCAAAACTCGAAATGTTTTCGCTAATAATAGCGGTAACTGTTGACAACACAGCACAAAAAAGTATCATCCCTGTATCTCGCGTGGAACTCACCCCAATTCAACTCTTAACATGTCAAAAATTAAGTAAAAATACACTAATTTAAAAACTAGGAATTTTTTTGCTAATAATCGCGGAATTCGATGCCAAACGAGCCAAAAAAGCGTCATCCTTCTAATGCACATGTGGAACTCGACCCATTTTCCAACCCTAACAATGGGGATGAGTTCCACATGTGTTAGGAGGATGAAACTTTTTTTGTGCTCTTTTGGCATTGGTTACCACCATTATCAGCCAAAAAATTTTGAGTTTTGCATTTAGTGTATTTTTGCTAAATTTCTGAAATATTAGGGATTGAATTAGGCTGAGTTCCACATGAGCTAAAGTGATGAAACATTTTTGTGGTTTTTTTGGCACCAGATATAACCAATCTCAGCGGTAAAATTTCGAGTTTTTAAATTAGTGTGTTTTTACTGATTTTTGAAATTTTAAGGGTTGGATTGGAGTGTTTCACATGAACTAAAGGGATTAAACTTTTTTTGTGCTCTTTTGGCATAAAATTTTGCCATTATCACAAAGAAAATTACGAGTTTTTAAATAAATGTATTTTTTAAAGAATTTTTTAAAGGTACATTCGAGGTTGAATTAGGGTGTGTGCTGCACGCACTAAAGGGGTGAAATTTTTAAAGCTACTTTGCAGGACAGTATGCTACTAGATTATGCCATAACATTGTAGGCCTCGTGCGTTTAAACAAATTTTAATGTTTTTTGATCTGCATTGCGAACTTCAGATTAATTTAAAATTGAACAATTCGTGAAATATTCCAAAATTGGAACATTGGAAAGTGAACAATCTCAAATCAAATAACTTTAGATTGAATCCTTCAAAGTGCTTTAAATTGAAATCGTTAATAATTTCCCAATATTACATTGAATAGTGAAACTATTTTAAAAATTGAATAATTATATATCGAAACTTTATAAATGATAGACAAATAATGCATTTGAAATTAAGCAATTTAGAATATTTTAAAGAGTGATCCGACTGATTTTGAGTTGAGATTTCAGTTTTTGGTCGCAAGCACATAGAAATTTAGACTCAGGTTTGGATTTTTTTTCGCTCTTCGATTTTTTTTAACTGTCAAGTTATTCGGTTTTAGTATTTACTATGTGTATCGCCTATGGCTTGATTTTTAGTTTGGATTTTAGTTGAATGGTGGTAACGAAATTACTTTTGTGAATAAGTAACGAATTGGTAACTAGTTTCATTTTTTTCAGTATCAGTAAATATAAAAATCGTTCCTTTTCTAGTTACTTTCGAAATGTAGTTCACAAGTCTTTTTGATGACAATCAATAAATTTTATTGCATTTGCAACTATTTTTTCATTTTTGCTATTGAAATTGTGGCAGCAGATAGCTCTAGAGATTTACAACCCAATAAAAGAAAATTGGAATTTTTCTTCCGCCCTGGGATTCGAAATTTTCTAAAATCTATAGAAACACTGATGGAAAAAAAATTTTAGAATTGCATATTCATTTTTTTGGTTGGAAATTAATTTTTAACCGAAAACTTAACTATTCCAGTTGAAGATTCATAATTTTAGTTGAAAATTCATCTCTTTGGTTGAAAATCCAACTATTATTGGTTGAGAATTCGTCTTTGTCTATTGATTTTATGATTATTCAAAATTTTTAGAAACACTTTTTGATTTGGCAAAGAGTTGAACTCAAGATTTCAAAATGTTAATTTTTCTAAAAAACTTTTGGCTTTGAAGCTAAATATTTTTTGACTCGTTCATTAAAATAATATCAACCTAGGCGGATTTGACATGAAATTTTCTAAGCTTTCGAATGATTCTGCTTTCAAAGTCGTAGATTCAGTTTCTGCACAGATATTCGGCTTTAAAGTTAAGTATGAATTTTCAAATAGTCAAAGGAACTGTACTCAAACTTTCTGCCGGTAGTGCATTTGGTTGAAAATTGAATTACTTTGTTCAAAATTTACCAGCTTTGATATAAAATCATTTTATTCCTTTAAAAATTCAATTGTTTTGTTGGAAATTTGTCTTTATTTATTAAAAATTAATTTTTTCAATTAAAAATTTAACTATTCCATTTTTGGTTGAAAATATGTTTTTGAGTTGAAACTTCATGTCTTTTGTTGAAAATTCGTTTTTTTTTGCTTCAAAATTAATTTTTTAAATGAAAATTTAATTATTCTATTTCTCGTTGAAGATTGATCTTTGTTAAATGAAAATTCATCTTTTTGGTAGAAAATTAACTTTTCTGTTGAAAATTCAACTCTTTTGTTGAAAAATACGAATTTTTGGCTTGAAAATGGTTTGGTTGAAAATTGTTCTATTTTGATTGAGGATTCAACTGTATTGTTTAAAGTTCAACTACTTGGTTAAAAGTGTAACTAATTTGTTAAAAATTCATTGTTTTGGTACAGGATTCATCATTTAAATTGTAAACTCATTTCTTTGGTTGAAGATTCAACTATTTTGTTGAAAATGCAACAATTTTGTTAAAAAGTCATCCTTTTTGGTTGAAAATTCAACTTTTTCTGTTGAAAATTTGTCTTTTCTAGTTGAAAATTACTTTTTTGTTGAAAATTCAACTGTTTTGTAAAATATTCGTCTTTTTGGCTTGAAAATGAACTGTTTGGTTGAAAATTAATTTGTTTTAGTTGAGGTTTCAACTATTTTGGTTGAAAATTCAATAATTTTATTAAAAAGTCATCCTTTTTGGTTGAAAATTAATCTATTTTGGTTGAGGTTTCAACAGTTTTTTTGAAAGTTCAACTACTTGGTAGAAAGTTGAACTACTTTGTTTTTATTCATATTTTTTGTTGTAGATTTACTATTTTACTCGAAAGTTCATCTCTTGGTTAAAGATCCAACTATTATTGGTTGAGAATTGATCTTTTTTGGTTAAAATTTTTATTATTTGTTTGAAAATTCAATTATTTTGTTCAAAATTCAAAAATTTGGATAGAAAATTATTAGGTTCTGTTTCAAATTCAACTGTTTTGTTGAAAATTCGTCTTTTTTGGTTGAAAATTTCAACTATTTTGATAGAAATATCAACTATTACATTTCTCGTTGAAAATTTAACTACTTGGTTGAACTACTCTGATGAAAAAAAAATTTTTTGGTTACACATTAACTTTTTAAACTGAAAAGTGAATTAATCTATTTGTGGTTTAAAATTTATATTGTTTAGTTGAAAGTTCATCTTTTTGGCTAAAAATTTAAAAACTTGGTTGAAAGTTGAACTCTTCTGTTAAAAATTCATTTTTTGGTTCAAGATTCATTATTTCAATTGAAAATTCATCTCTTTGATTGAAATTTTATTTATTATGTTGAAAACTTGTATTTTTGTTAAAAATTAATTTTTCAACTGAAAATTGAATTATTTTATTTTTGGTTGAAAAGTGATATTTTTTAGATGAAAATTGAACTACTATTTAGTTGAAAATTCGTGTATTTGGTTGAAAACTCTTCTTTTTTGGTACAAAACTAATTTTTTTCGTTGTAAATTCATTTTTTAACTGAAAATTCAACTATTCTATTTTTAGTTGAAAATTGATCTTTTTTAGTTGAAAATTGATCTTTTTTAGTTGAAAATGCATGTATTTTGTTGAGGATTCAATGTCTTCTAAAACATTTTCTGTTTGTCTTAAAATATTGCAAGTCTTTCAGAAGTGGCAGTCGTAACTAGCTAAATATTTCTAAAATACAAAAGAAACTAAAAAAGTAATGATAGTTACTTTTTTTGCAAAATTAACTAAAAAAAAGTTACATTTTTAATCGGTAACGATAACTAGTTCCTTTTAAAAAGTAACTTACCCATCACTGGAGTTTATTGAATGAAGTGGTTCCAAGATTAAGAGAATCTTTAATTGTTTTTCTTGGTAGAAAATGAATATTATGATTTTGTAACCTGCCTACACGCTGTTAAGAATAAAATAATATCACGTAAGTGTGATTGAAATCGGTGAGATCATCGTCCATGGGGTTACGATCTGTATTCAATCAATATCCCGACTTGTACTTACTATTATTATTATTATTATTATTATAAAGCAACTAGAATCCTATTGATGAGTTACGTCACACATCACTATATTATTTCCTTCCGCATTCCAGAAAGTTCATCCTGAACATATACCGCATGATTTAAAATTTAGGCCAAAGCGGTTCAATGCCTTACTAGGTTTAACTCCATGATTAATCAAATCGTTTCCAAATACCTCTCACTGACCTTTTAAAATTGAAATTCGATTGCAAGGTGTTTTCATCTCTACTTTCTACGTGATTGTTTTGAAGGAAAAAAACGCTTTGAACATATTCAAATTAATTTTTTACTTGGTTTTTCAAGTTTGAAATTGATTTCAATTTGTTTTGCATAATTCAAGCTCCAACTATTTTTGTGAGGAACATGTAATGAGGAACTATACAATTTTTAGTAGTGTTTTTTTCTATTGTAAATGTGTAATTTGGAACAAAATGATGGCTTTTTCAAAACTTTTATTGCTTCTAAAGCAAAAAATTCTTTCGCAGTATTTTTTCCACGAAAAATATTCATTTGCATTAAGCTCTATTCTTCTTGAGCTATGAAAAGCTAAAACCGCCTAACTCCACTTTATAGCGAAATTGAGTTTCGTGTGGAAAACACTTTTTTATATTTATATAAACGTATTTAATTGAAAAAATGAAGGTTTAATACTTTTTTACTCATAATTTAATTAATTAAAAGTTGAGAAATGTTTGGAAAATTTGAGTAATTGAATTTAGAACATTAGGGATGGAAAGTATTTAACTGTTTTTCCAAATTCAATCTCATTATTCACGGTTCCGTTAAAATTACTTCAACCCAAAGGTGCGAACACTAAAATTGTATTTTCTGTTCTTGTATCGGGGATGTCTCACAACTATTTTTCAACAAATCCCAAAATCTTCGCCGGAGTTGTTTTTGAAAAAAGCAAATTTGTTCCTTGAAAAAAGTTATGTAAGAAGACACTCACATTTTTCTTTCACTTCGTCTTTTTTTAAACCTGAGTTTTCGATTTTAAGACGAAAAAAATGGATTTTTGCACAGTTTCAAGTCTAAAAGAGTTGACTGAACAATTGAATCTCATGATTTGTATTATGTGAAGCTAGAATTTTTCTGAAAAAGTTATCATGTATAGAATTGAACATTTTTAATATTACAAAACATGCCGGCTTGGCAATATGTCTAATGCTCGAGCTAAAAATAATTCATTCGAACTGTACAAGAAAATAAAAAACTCAAACTGTATGAATGAAACAATTTTAATTACAAAAGAGGGCATTATATATCATCAGATTTCATAATAATTAACCTTCATTCGACTTTTTTAAATATGCGAGCTTTTGTATTCACAAGTTGCGCGCAAAAGTTTTTGCCTGTAATCTGGATGATTTTAGGAAACTTTATCCGTGTATTAATCGGTATATTATATCTGTATTTCATACATTTTTGAAATCGTGATGCACAGATTCCATTGCTTGCTCACTCGGTAACATCAAATACCTTTTTCTTACACAAGACTGTGCAAAATCCAATTTTTTTCCTCTTAAAATCGAAAAATTAAGTTCAGAAATAAGATGAATTGAGATAAAAAAATATGAAAGCGCCCTTTTATAGAACTTTTTTTAAAGAACAAATTTTCTCTCCTAACTTTCTTTCGAATTTCGCTTTGTTTCCGAGAAAAACTTGAAATTTCGATTTTTTGAAATTAAAGATTTTTTTTTCAAAAACGGCTCCGGCAAAGATTTTTGGTTTTGTTGAAAAATAGTAGTGAGACCTCCGACACAAAAACAGGAAAAAAATTTTCAGTGTTCTCAATTTTGGGTTGAAGTCATTTCAACGGAACCGTGTATAGCCTTTCAAAAAATGTATCTCTGATAGTGAATACTTACAGTAAAGCTTAAGTATTACGTATATCTATAAAAAAGTTCCGTTTTTTCTGTCAATTAATTGTTGTTTTTTTTGTATAAAATGTTATATGTTATGGAATGTTATGGAATGCTAAACCGTCCTAACTCCATCAAAATTTCCTTTAAAATATAAAATGCGTACGTAGCACCATATATTTTTTGGCATAACAGCCTTAAACAGACTCTCGAGACTACACAAAAAAATTATCTCAATCTGTTGCAAATTATTCCCCTGAAAAGGTTCTTTGTCTCTTTTAAAATTAGGTTCAATGTAATTAGGCGGTTTTACTTTTCCGTTGCTCACTTAGTGCTTTTGAGCATTATATTAAAATATATTGACTGACTTAATTCAAAATTATCCGTAAATAGTCTTCGTAAACTGAAGATATAAATTCAATAAAAAAATATGAATAAAAAATAGTGTTTTAAAGTCAACCTTTTCTTTTAATTTTGAAACTGTAAAACTTGAAAAGCTACAGTTACTATTCCATTAGTTTAAGGTCTTGATTAAATTTCTCACTACAAAATAATAATTGGGTTTGGAGTTTTTGGAGCAAGAATTTCCATTTACTACACCTTCTCTAATTTTGACTCGAAAGTGTTTCCGGTCTCGTAATGAGAAAATTCATTTCGGTACAGTGCTTTTCTGTGGCATATTACAGACACACCTTTCCCACGAGAGAGTCCTTACTTCCGGCTTTTTCGCACGAGACACTACGCTGATGACGATGATGATGATGATAATGATGAATCATTGATTCTCCTTTGAATTCTTTTTCCCCTTTTCTTTCGACCCGGTCACGCTTTGTTTCATCCAGGAATTCAAGACCTCAGGAGAAAATGTTTTAAATAGAAGTTAAAAGTTACTTTTATCTTCAATTATTTGATCATCATTCACTTTTGGAAAATATTATTCTACTGAAGAAATAGAAAAGAATAGTACTTAATTAAAAATTATTTCGCAGGATGGCCGCTGGACCGGAAAACCAGGAAATGAAAGTGAATTTATTTTTTGACCGAAAACTTTACAAATTTTTAAAAGAAAAATCTATCCAATCACTTGAAATATTACAAGTTTCATATCACATGTTATAATACAATTTAAAATAAGTTCGATTTCATTTTTTTAAATGTTACGTTCAATTGTTAACTTTTTCAATTATGAAATCATTCAATTTACAATGCGTAATTTTTAAATCATTTACTCTAAAAATTTTAAATTTTAGGACTTCATGTTTAACGCTACATTTTCAATTAACAAATTTTTTAAATTAATTACCAGACGATTTTGAATCTGTTCAAAATTAAACAATTTACGGGTTTTGACGATAAAAAATGAACTGTTTAAATTCGAAAGCTTTAACAGTTAAACAAATCTAAACGTCCGATTGAAACTTTATAAACTCTTTCAAATCTTTAAAATTAGAGGCTTTTATTCAATTTCAAAGCCTATTAAAATATTGTTTCATCTAAAATATTCCAATTTTTAACCGATTCCATTTGAAAATTTGAAATCAAATATTCAAAACATCTTTAATTTAAATATTCTAAACTAAACAGTTTGAATCTGAATTGTTTGAATTAGAAAGCCTTGAATCGTTAAAATTTCTGAGTTCTAAATTTAGACTCTAAACGTTATAATTTTAATTGTTCCGTTTAAAAAATTTTTATTTTGTAAGTGAAAGTGTTAATTTTGATTTATAAATGACAATTAAACAATTATTAATCTGGACCGACTAAAAGTTAAAATAATTTAATTTTGAATTTAAAAAGTGTTAAGTTTAACAAAAATAAAGTCGTTCAATTTTTAATGTTTCTATCTTAAAATTGCTTGACATGATATAATTTTGAACATTTACAAATCTATTGAATTTATTCTTCATTTTAGAGCATTGAAAATGATAACAGGATTTATATTTTTTAACCAGAAATCTTTGAACTGTTTAGTTTATAAAAGTTTGAAATATAAAATTTTGTAGTTAACGGCCTTTAATTTAAAATTGTTCAATTTAAATATTTTTGAAGCTCTTGAAATCTTTAAAATCTTTGGGAAATCTCTTGAAATTTACGGAAATTTATATGAAATCTTTAAAATTTTTGCGAAATCTTTGAAAGCTTCCTAAATATTTTGAAATCTTTGAAATTTTTGTGAAATTTTCGAAACCTTTATGAAATATTCAAAAAATTTGCTAAATTTTTTGAAATCTTTAAAGTCTTTGAAATCTTTTTGCTTGTCTGTAGGAGATGATTTATGTCTAATAGACCTTTTTTACTCAAATCAGTGGCATAATTACTGTACAGCGAAACCACGCATTGCGGGGGGTCCTCCTCCTACGAGGGGCCTTATAGGCTGGGCACTAAAAGTCTATTTAAGGGGTCATCCACAAATTACGTAAGACGATTTGGGGTGAGGGAGGGTTTGATAAAATCTTACTGTGTCTTATGTAAGAAAAATTGTTCATAAAAAATATATATACAATCCAAAATATTACAACTTACAGGAAAGTTCAGCAGAAATTCGATCTGTTAGAGTTTAGACCAAAAGTGAATTTTCTCTTGAAGAAAATGCGTAATTTATTGCATTTTATCCCTTAAATTTCAAATAAAAGTATTGCCTTTTCAACAAAATTGATGAATTCTCATCCAAATAGATGAATTTTCAACTAAAAAAACCAATTTTTAAAACAAAGAGATGAATTTAAAAATCAAGAACACAAATTTTCAACAACAAAGTTGAATTTTCAAACAAAAATGATTTTTCAGCCTATAAAGAAAAAAAATTTTATCCAAAATGTTCAATTTTCAAGCCAAAAAAGACGAATTTTCTACAGAACAGTTGCATTTTCAACCCGAAAATATGAATGTTCAGCCAAGGAGATTAATTTTCGACCCAAGAATGGAAAAGTTAAATTTCAAATTGACAAAAATTAAGTTTTAACCAAAAAAACGATTTTTCTATAAAATAGTTACATTTTTAACGTAAAAATGGATTTTAAAATCAATAAGACGAAATTTAAACAAAAGAGTTGAATTTTCAACCAAGAAATTTTTTTAGTCAGTGAAGAAAAAAAATGTCATAAAAAATGTTGAATTTTCAAGCCGAAAAGACTAATTTTCTACAAAATAGTTGAATTTCCAATTAAAAGAAATAAACAATTTTCTATCAAATAGTTAAATTTTTAACCAAGAAGATGAATTTTCATATTAAATGACGAATCTTCAAACAAAAAATGAATTTTTAACAAACTATGTAGTTCCACTTCCAGCCAAAAAAGATTAATTTTCAACAAAATATATAAGTCTTCAACACAATATATAAAATTCCAACTAAATAGTTTAATTCTTAACTGAAAAAAATTTAATCAAAAATGGAATAGTTAAACTTTAAGTTAAAAAATCAATTTTCTACCAAAAAAAGATAACTTTCTTCAAAATAGTTGAATTTTCAACCAAAAATAAAATGAATAAATAAAAGAATATATAATAAATAAAATAAATAAAAATATAAATAAAAAAAATTCAACCAAATGGTTGAATTATCAATTTAAAAGATTAATTTTCTACCAGAAAAACGAATTTTGCACCAAAGAAATGAACTTTCAACTAAAATGATGAATCTTCCACCAAAAAAGACAAATTTTCAATAAAATACAAAAATTTTCCACCAAATAGTTGAATTTTTAACCAAGCTGATTATATTTCTACGAAAAAGAAGAATTTTAAACAATATAGATGAATTTTCATTTAAATAGTTGATTTTTCTACCAAAAAAAATCAATTTGAAGACAATAATTCAACTTTCAACCAAGTATTTAAATTTTTAGCCAAAATGAATGAATTCACAATAAAAAATGTAATAGCTGATATTTAAAGTGAAAACGATTTCAAATTTAAATTTAAAAAAGTTGAATTTAACCAAAAAACACGAATTTTCAAAAAAAAAAATTGTTTAATCCTTAACAGAAATAGATTAATTATCTATCAAAAATTTACATTTTTATCCGAAAAGGATGTAATCTCTACCAAAAGTGATGAATTTTCAAACTAGAATATATAATGACATGATATTATATTGTAATAACCAAAAATATAATAGGTAGTGGACTTTTCAACCAAAAAGTAAACTTTTAACCAAAAATAGTTGGATTTTCTCATTGGGTTCTTTTGCATTTAAGTTGAAAATGAGAAAAAGGGCAAAAGAGAGAATTACTATTAGTAATCGGTAATTAATATATTATTATAATATATTTTAATAATTATAATATAATATTTGAATAGGTAATTAATATAAGTAATATTAGTAATAGGGATTAATATTAGAAATATTATGTTAGAAAAATGGAAATTTTCTCTTCTAAAACTAATTTCATTAAGGTTCTATATTTATTTAATTAACAAAATTTATATGTATGTTCATTCCCTGAGTTTATAAAATCTTAGTAAGATTTTGGGGCGTGGGGGGGGGGGGGGCAAATCTTACGGTATCTTACATGGAGGGGAGTGAAAATTTCTGAAAAACACCTTACATAATTTGTGGACGACCCCTAAGTTTTTATTTTTAAATTGATTGAAAAATATTCATCACAACTAAGCAATTTAAACTCGTCCTTTTTCTTAAAACAGGACAATATGTACTTTGTATCGTATGAACTTCTCTTTTATTCGAAAGGGGCCTCCTAAAAAAAATTTGCAGAGGGGCCTCCACATTTCTAGTTACGCCACTGATTCAAATATTGTTGGTCAAACATATCCTATAACTTTTTTCATCTTTATAGAATTTAAAAATATCTTTGAGAGAATTGTAATTTTTTACCTGAGTCAGTAAAAGTTCGGGGTGGTGGTACTCTCGTGACGCGGATTCGGGACTTCAGTCCCGAAGTGGGACTCACTACCAGGGTCCTTTTGGGGTGACTGAGTTTAGGAATTCTTTCCTTTTTAATATACCTAATTACGAACCTCACGATAAAAAATTTTTAAGTATTGAAATTATTAATTGATAATAATATAATTTGAAAATTATTAATATTCATCATATTACACATATGAACAGAAAAAAGCATGGCATATGTTCAGGACTGCCACACAGTCATTTAAGTCACTTGTAGTCGCTTTTTAAAATGAAATTATCACTTTAGTCACTGTTCTTTCAATAAATTAAAACAGAGAACCCAAAGGTTAACCAGTACTGAATTCAGGTCTACCTTTTTTTAAATTTTCTTAAATTCTTTTTGATTCTCCTGAATTATCTGGAATTCCCTTCAAATCCACTAAATTTAATGGATTTTTTTTTGGGATTTCAAAAATGTTGTTCCATTCACTTGAATTATTTGTAATTCTCCCTGAATTCTTTTAAAATCATCTTGAATTGGTATGAATTTCATCGAATTCTCTTAAATTCGTTTGAATCCTTCTAAATTCATCATTCTAATTTTATTGAAATCAATTGAATATTTTGGATTTTAAAATTTTTTTCAATTCATTTGGAATTCAAACTGAATTCTTATTAATTTATCCTGATTTTTCTTATAATTCCTTAGAATTCTCTTGAATTTTCTGAATTCCCTTGAATTGTTCTAAATTCACTCAGTTCTACTTAATGCAATTGATTTTTTTTAGTTTTTAAAAAATAATTCACCCTGGAGTCTTTTACCCTGGAGTCTTTTACCTTCACCTTGAATTCTTGGCCATTTCATCAATTTTTTTTTGAATGCCCTTAAATTTATCCAAATTCACACCAAATTTTATGAATTCAATGAATTTTTTCATTTTTTTTTAAAAATTCATCTTGAATTTTTATCAATTTCATCGATTTTTTTCTCATTTCTCTTAAATTCCTCTAAGTTTACTCGAATTTCATTTTATTCGTTGGTTTCCTTTATTTATTGATTTTGTTTTCAGTTTAGTTCAACTCTTTTGAAGTAATTTTGTTCAATTCACTCAAATTCTTATGAATTTCATCAAAGTCTCTTGAATCCCCTTGATTTCTTCTAAATTCACTCCAATTGATTTGGAATTCAACCTGAATTCTTTTGACTTTTTTAGAATTCTCTTGATTTTTTTATATCGCTTGAATTCTTCTAAATTCACACAATTCTACTCAATTCGGTGGATTTTTTGAATACTTTTTGTGAATACATCCTTAAGCCCTTTTAACTTATCTTTAAGTCTGAGGCATTTCATCAAATTCTTGTTGGATTCCCTTAAATTTTTCTAAATTTGCTTCGGATTTAATAAATTCAATGAATTTTTATAACATTTTTTACTTGTTTTCAGTTCACTTGAATTTTGATCAATTTCATCGAATTCTTCTCATTTCCCTCAAATTCCTCTAAATTCACGTAGATTTTATCTTATTAATTGTTTATATATATATATATATATATATATTTCATTTCACTTAACTTCTGTTGAATTCGCCCGGAATTCTGTTCACTCCTAATTTATTCAATCCGATTGAAATTTATTTAATATATTTTTTTATTTCACTTTTGGTCACTTTTTTGGTTTAAATAGGTCACGAGTGCATGAGTGCGCTGACTGCTACTTGACTGTTCGTTGATATTAAAATTTATTTATTTATAACAGTATTTGTGATATTTTCAAGACACTTTCTTCTAAGCTATTTATAATTTACATTAACTCACAGAAAAAGCAAAACTTCTTTGACTTTGATCGTCTCTGTATTCATTAAATTACAATGTATGCCGTCCCGAATGCATTTTTCTTGTCAACAATTCATTTTTGGAATAATATTTTTTGCATATCAGGAGATGTAAAAATATAATGATATATAATAAATAAATATATGTCTTGTAACATGCCATGCATTTTTCTGTTCAAACGTGTAATATGATGAATATAAATCATTTTTTATTATGAAGCTATGAACCACTCAAAATTAGAAGATTTTAAACTTCGTTTAAAACTGAACAGTTTTTAAATTAGAATCGTGAAATTAAATCGTTTAAAATTATTTTTTCAATTTCGTAGAATATATTATGTTCATTCGTATATTCATATAATTATAAATTGCTTATAATTCTCTATTATTTAATTATACAGCAACCATGATGCGCACGATAAGTTTTGTTTTGATAAAAAAAAAAGTTCTTGGCAATCTCCCGGTTCATTCATTTAAAATTTATCATTTTTACATTTAAACGTTGAAAAATTTACAATTTATTACTAATTGAAAGTCTTCTAATTTAAATAAGTATTATTCTGAGAGCTTCAAAATGAAACACTACTTTTATTTTAGGTTTGTGAGTTTGTGACCTTGAATCGTTAAAATTATTTTAAATTTTCTATTATTTAATTATTCAATTTTGAACGAATACAATTTAAAACCATAAAGTTTTGAAGTTTGAGTTATCTTTCTAAAGTATTTAGTACAAAATTGTTCACGTTTGAAGAGTTTATAAACATTTACAATTGATAACTTAGAAATTGTTAAATTTTAAAGGTTTTCAAGATAAAATATTTAAATTTCACACACTTCTTATTTGAACTTTTCTACTGTAAGCATTTTAAAAACTGCATAAAAATATTGCCATTAATTTTTTCTACCTGCATCTCTTCATACAAAAGAAAAGTACGTACAGAAAACAACTGAAAAATAAAATTCTTTTTTCAGTTCAGAACTTTTTGGGAAACGGCAGAGACCGTTTCATTTAGTTTTAATTGATAGAAAATTAACTTAGAAAAAACTGTCAAACTGGGTGACTGAAAAAAATCACAAAACAAAAACACGTGATAAGAAAGCTGAAACGTAGGAGCTTCATTGTGAACAGACATAATTCGTACTTTATTATTATTAATTGACCTAAATTGCTTTAAAGTTACTTTATTTTTATAGCCAATTCTAAGATATGTTTAAGAGATAACTACAAGATGACGCGACATTTTACAGAAATTTCGACGCAGACTTTTGATTGCGGTAATTATAGGTCTTTCTCTACTTTGATGAGTACATCTTGCTCAATATTACAGAGTTTGTTACAGGTTTGTTAGTCACATTTGTGTGTATTTCACTGTCCTTGGTGTAGTGACGAAAAAATCGTACAAAAAGATAATTTAAATTAAAAAGAATTCAGAGTTGATTCTTACAATTTTTAAAGTATCTGAAAAGATTATTCTATTGTTTTTAAAAGTTTGAAATGTGTGAATACTAATTATTTTTAAATCCTAATTTGAAAATAGTTTAGGTAACGGAAAAAATCCAAAATCAGCAATCTGAATATTATTTTTTGAATTTCAATGAGAACTGCAAAATCAGTAAAATTTTAAGTATCGTATGTGAAAATTTAGAGTACATATTACTTCGAAAATAAAATCTTGAAAGTCTTTGAAAAAAATTCACGCCTACGTTTACGTTGGGACTACAACTTTAAATTATCCAACTCTCGATCCAAATCGGGAGTGAATCTAAAGTTTAATATAATCATATTTTTGAAGTAATTCAAATTTGTCAAAATTCATGAATTTGAAAGAAATCTTACCCAGCCCAAGGCCTAAAATGTTGTGTATAAGTCCGAATTTCAAAGTGCGTATAGTACTTTATAGTCTAAAATTAAAAAGTGTGCAGTGGAAAATTAACTTATTTCCTCAGGAAAATTTTCATCTTTCTCAGCCAAAATTTTTTAAAAGTATTCAAAATGTACTTAAATGCTTATTTAAACTATTTATCTAATCTATAAATGATCGAAATTCCTATTTATATCTCGATACAAGTGAAAAGATATTTTTTTACTTCTCCTTGAATTTTGATTGAATTAATGAAATTGGATGAAATTATAATTTGGAAAGAATTCAAATTTGAATATGAAACATAATTAACTTTGGAAAAGTCTAAATTTTGATAATAATTTCCAAATAGAAATAATATTTAATCTTTGAGTTCAAATGCATTCAAATGGAAAAGAATCCAGCGAATGAAACCATCAATTTTAGAAGCTTTAGAATTTAGAATTATATAAACTGATTAGGATTTTCAATGATTTAAATTAGAATGAATCGAACGTATGAAGCAATTTTAATTTGTAAGCGACTCCATTCTATATGAACTGAACTTGAAACACAAGTTAGGTAGAATTTATAAGATAGAATTTGAAAAAAACCTTAACTAGGAAATACTTTTACTTTAGAAAAATGAAAATACGAGGATAAAATAAAAAAAATGTCGCACCTGAAATTTAAAAGAATACAAAGTTGTTAGCGTAAAAATGTAGTAGCTATTTCAATTCCAAAAAATTTAAATTAGATGTTATTCTAATTTGAAAACACAAATTTGAAATTAGTTGTTGAAATTCATAAATTTTGCATAAAATATAAGAGATATTAATGTACGATTACGATTAGTTGAAAAAAGTTGCTTTTTTATTATTATTTAAACAATTGTTGTAAAAAATACACAGTTTGACAACGTCTGATTGAGTAGGCTCAATTTTTTTCGCGGAATAAACTGATAGTGTCTTTTTAATGACTCCTTGTTGTCATTTTTTGTAATTTGACAAAATGTTTTATTCATTTAAACAATTCTTATAAGCAAATGCCCATGTTTAACATTGTTCCATGAATAGACTCATTTTCTTTTACTGAATCGACTAAACATCTGCTGTCTAACGGGAAAACATAGTAAGTGACATTTGTCATAGAAGGTAGAAATTAGAGGACAATATCTGTCAATTATTTAAACAATTTCTATAAATAAATGCTCATTTCGATCTTTTTTCCATGAATGATATTTTTTTAAGGCAATCAACTAAAAATGTTTCACAAATTACTTCTTGTTCTCATATTTTTCCAACTGATAGCAAATGTTAATTATTTTTAAAAATTTTATAAACAAATACCTATTTTTACCTTTTCTCCACATAGGCTCAATTTTTATACAGAATCTATTAAATATGTCTTGCCAGTGTCTTTTTGTTGTCATATTTTTCCTAATTAATAATAACTGTTAATTATTTAAACAATTTATATAAACAAATGAACATTTCGATCTTTTTTCCACGAATGCTCTCATTTTTTTAAGGAATCAACTAAAAATGTCTTATTAACTTTAGGAGACATTGTTTGAATTGTTAACATATACTGTTAATTCGAAAAATATGATTGCAAAAAGTCACTGGCAAGACATTCTTAGTCGATTCTGTAAGAAATTGAGCTTATTCGTGGAAAAAGGTAAAAATAGGTATTTGTTTATAAAAATTATTTAAATAATTAACATCTGGTGTCAAATGAAAATATATGATAACAAGAAGTCATTGGTAAGACATTTTTAGTTGATTCCTTAAAAAAAATGAGACCATTCATGGAAAAAAGATCGAAGTGTGGATTTGTTTATAGAAATTGTTTAAATAATTAACAGTTATTGCTAATCTGGCAAAAGTGGGTCTATTCATTGAAGAATGTTAAACATGGGCATGTGTTTCTAAAAATTGTTTGAATAAATTAAAAATTTTGTCAAACTACAAAATATGACACTAGGAGTCATTGAAAAGACATTTTAAGTTTACTCTGCGAAAAAAATTGAGCCTGCTCATTCAGACATTTTCAAACTGTATATTTGTTAACAGAAATTGTTTAAAAAATGACAAAAAACAATTATTCATAACTAATCGTAATCTTACATGAATTTCTCTCATATTTTATGCAAAAACTATGAATTTCAACAACTAATCATTGCAAATTACGAAAAAATGACACTTGTTCATTAATTTGTTTATAACATTATGAACAATTTTTTTTCTAACTCCAGCACATAACAAATTATTTGTGTGTAGTTCTTATAATCATTTAAGGCCTGTTTTATTGAATTTGAGAATCTTTAGAGTAGTGGCACACTTGAAAAGTTATATAACCAAAAAATGTCATTTGTTAATAAATATATTTGAGAATATATTGAATATATTGAGAAAAGTAAAAAATTAGCAGTTATACGTTATACCTGGAAGCTTTACGGTCATTAAAAAAAATGCATCTAAATGCGTTGAAAATTGAACTGTCGAGCGATTTTTGTCCAAAAAAAAATGCTTTTTGGCACACTGTGCCTCGGTGGGTACCCATATGGAAACATATGTGGGATCTTCTTCTTAAACATCAAAATAAAATCTATTTTCTTGTGGCAATTTTTTGTGTACTAAAAAAGAACACCCAAAAAGTTCATAATTCAAAAATAGACTTTGAGACTACCCGTCTTTCCGGCTCATTAGACACAGGTGTACAATAAATGTACACAACAGAAAGAAAAAAGAGGGAGAAAAGAGAAAGAGTCAAGCAAAACCATCCTCACACTCTTTCTTTTCTCCGTCTTTTTTATAATACTGGGGACCCAACATGTTTCGAAGCCAATTTAGACTTCTTCATCAGGGATTATTTATAGGTAACAAACAGGTATGGATTTTGTTGTTTAAGAGGTAATTCGATTGGTAACAATTATTTACATCTGAAAATAAAGAAATTATTCATTACATATAAAAATTGTTTGATAAGTAAAATTCATTTTCATCTGAAAATTAAAGAAACATCATTTATGGATTTTCAAGTTCAAATTAATAGTATACATTTCATTCATCACTTTAAAGCTCTTGAATTCGAAATCGAAGGAAGGCCAAAAAAAAAAAATAATAAATAAGGGTTCTTAGAGTTGGGCACGTAAACGTCGTGAATACATAAAAAGCTGCATAAAACCGGCGGAATGGATCTGGAGAACAAGATGAATGAAAAGCGTATCAAAAACTTGACATCAAAGGAGACAAGCCGAAATCAAAACATGCCATTTTGCCAAATCATTCCATTTCTTTTTTGGGTTTTATTCATGAAATATTGTTAGAAACAGTTTTCGAATTTTATATTATTAAACAGATATAATATATAATAATAAGTATAAATAATATCTTTAATATATAATATATATAATATAATATAATAAACAGTGGCGTAACTAGAAACGAGGAGGCCCCCCGGCAAACATTTTTAGGACGCCCCTTTAAAAAAAGGGCAGTTTATATAATACAAAATATTTTCCTATTTTAAGAAAAATGCCGAGTTTTAAATTGTTTAGTAGTGAAGAAAATTTTCCAATATATTTAAAAATAAAAACTTAGGGGTCATCCACTCATTACGTAAGGTGTGTGTCTGAAATTTTCAACCCCCATTTGCGGTACCGTAAGATTTGCTCCGACCCCCCCCCCCCCCCAAAAAAACTTACTAAGATTTTATAAATTTAGGGAACGAACATACATGTAAATTTTGTTAATTAAATAAATAAACAACCTTAATAAAATTAGTTTTAAAAGAGAAAATTTCCAGATTTATAAAATAATATTTCTGAAGCATTAAAAATGAGCTTCAGAGTTTACTTGAACTATTATTCTTTATCATGCAGGCTAGAGAATAATAGTTTAATAACATAATAATAACAGTTTAATAATTTACAGATAAATGATCAAAATTCCTATTTCATTATCGCAGGCTTCACAGTCTTTGCCCTATTTCACTCTTATGCCCTTTTTCTCGTTTTCAACTTAAATGCGAACTGAATTAATAGAACCCAATAAGAAAATCTATTTTTGTTTGAAAGTTTATTCTTTTTAGTTGAAAAGACTACTATTATATTTTTGTTTATTACAAAATAAGAATACATAATTATATATTCTAGTATGAAAATTCATCTCTTTTGGTAGAAATTTCATCCTTTTTGGATAAAAATGCAAATGTTTCGAAAAGGAATCTGTTTCCGTTGAGGATTCAACTATTTTCTTGAAAATTCGTCTTTTTTGGATGAATTCAACTTTTTTTATTTGAAATTGAAATCGTTTTTAGTTGAAATATCAACTATTACGTTTTTCACTGTAAATTCATCTCTTATGGTTGAAATTTCGAGAACTTGGTTGAATGTTGAACTACATTGTTAAACATTTTTTTGGGCCAAAGATTCATCATTTTTGTCGAAAGTTCATTTCTTTGGTAGAAAATTTAGCTATTTTGGTGAAATCTATCTTTTATAGTAGACAATTTAACTATTTAAGTGAAAATTCATGTGATTTGTTGAAAATTCGTCATTTAGGTAGAAATATAATCTTATTGATAGAAAATTAATCTTTGTAGTTAAAAATGCAACTGTTTGGTTGCAAATTAATCTGTCAGTTAACAATTATGTTTTTCGTTAAGAATTTATCTTTTTTGCTTGAAAATTCAACTGCTTGTTTAAAAAATGAACTACTTTGTTAAAAATTTATTTTTTTGGTCGAAGATTCATCATTTTAGTTGAAAGTTCATTTCTTTGGTTGAAAATTATCTTTTTTAATTGAAAATTCAACTATTCGGTTTAAAATTCAAACATTTTGTTGAAAATTCGTCTTTTTCAGTAGAAAATGAATCTTCTTGGTTAAAAGTTCATCTTTTACGGCTGGAAAATTCATTATTTGGTTTAAAATTTATTATTTTGTTAAAAAATCATTCTTTTTGATTGAAAATCAATATGTTTCAGTTAAAGATTCAACTATTTGGTAGAAAATTCGTTTTTTCTGGTTGAATTCAATTATTTTAGATTTAAAATTAAAATCTTTTTTGGTTGAAGTATCAACTATTAGATTTTTCGTTGAGAATTCATCTATTTTGGTTGACACTTTTAGTACTTGGTTGAGAGTGGAACCACTTTGTTAAAAAAATAATTATTTTGGTTAAAGATTTATCATTTAAGTTAAAAATTATTCTTCTTGGTTGAAAATTAAACTATTTTGCAGAAAGATTTTTTTTATTGAATATTAATCTTTGAACTGAAAATTTGACTATTCCATTTTTGGTTGAAAATTAATTTTTTTACTTGAGAATTCAACTATTGAGTTGAAAATTGATGTATTTTGTTGAAAATTCATCTCTGTTAGTTGAATGTGGAATTATTTTGATAAAAATTTATTTCTTTTCTGGTTGAAAATTCAACAATTCGACAGAAAGTTTTTTTGTTACAAATTAATCTTTTGTAGTTGAAAATTCAAATATTTAGTTGAAAATTTAATTATTTTCTTGAAATTAAAAAAATTATTATAGAAAGTCATTCTTTTTTGGTAAAAAATTCAACTTTTTGGTAGAAAATTCGTCTTTTTGGCCTAAGAACTCAATATTTTTCATGATTTTTTTGTCTTTATTGACTGAAAAACCTTTCTTGGTTGAAACTTCAACTCTTTTGTTGAAAATTCGTCTTACATCAAAAATTTAACTATTTTATAGAAAATTTGTTTTTTTATGGTTAAAAATTGATTTTTTTAACTGAAAATTTAATTATTCCATTCTTGGTTGGAAATTAATGTTTTTTAATTGAAAATTCAACTATTAGGTTGCAAATTTTTGTATTTTGTTCGTAATTATATTTGTCTTTTTAGTTTAAAAATTCATCTTCTTTCGTCGGAATTTTATGCTTTTGTTTGAAAATGCAACTGTTTAGTTGAAAATTAAACTTTTTTGATTAAGGATTTAACTATTTTGTTAAAAACTCGTGTTTTTTTGGATGAATTCATCTATTTGAATAAAACTTCATCTATTTTGTTGAAAATGCAATACTTTTACTTGAAATTTCAGGGATTTAAGGCGTTTCAAGTTAAATTCTTCAACATTATTAAAAAACTAATAATGCAATGAATTACGCGTTTTCTTCAAGAGAAAATTCACTTTTGATCTAACAGATCGAATTTCCGCTGGACTTTCTTCTAAGCTGTAATATCTTTGGATTTATATATTTTTTTCTTCAGTACCCCCTTTAGATGACCCCTTAAATAGATTTTTGCTGCTGAGTCTAAGAGGCCCCTCGCAGGAGGAGGCCCCCCGCAGTGCGGGGTTTCGCTGTAAAGTGGTTACGCCACTGATAATAATAATATAATAGATATAATAGATATAATTACTGAGGGATTCGGTGAGACCTCAGGGTGTCAGTTTGACCACCCTAATCTCAGAAAAAACTCACAGTTTTGGACAATTTTAAGTGGTCATTCAAATTTTTATATTTAACATTCACACCTGAAACATTTTTTATTAAAAATGATTCAAACTGAATATCCAGCAAACCCATAGCGTCTAAAATTAAATAATGAATTCAATTTAAAATGCTTGGAATAAAATTTTCAATTAGGGCTTTCAATTTTAAATTATTCATCTTGGAACGTTTTAAGTAAAACAATTTTTCAAGAACTAGAGTAATCGGTACAATGATTGGCCACTTAAGAAATTTTTCCAGTTTAACAATTTATGAAAAACACTATAAGCGTCGAACGAAATTCTAAAATACACAGATAGATAATAAATTTTATAAAGATTGAAATTACCATAGTTAAAAGTAGTAAATAATTTATACTTAAAGAAATTAACCATAATGTCAAAAAACACAATGATGGCCACGGCGACATGGTGATTAGCATAGGCCAATGATTATATGATTGGCCACTGAAATTGTGTAATGATTGGCCGGGGCCAAACACTGGTTTTGCCATGATTTCCACTCATTATTCGTAAGACAAAGTGACAAACAATTGTATATATAGCTATAAAAAGTTTAAACAATTCTGAATGAATTTTTTCAATGATATATTAGTCATTTGCTTTTCAGATACTGTGACCAATCATTATGTTTCCGCTTTATTCACGATGGCAATGATTGGCCACCCATTTATCGATATACAGACATAATTTTAATGTTCGACTACTACTATCGTGAACCTTTAATCTCACCAAATTCAATTAGACCAAAAGTTTTTAGTTAAATCGATCGTAACTATTAAAACAATAATAATTTTCATCAAGAGGACTCTCATAACCAGTGATGGGTAAGTTAATTTTTAAAAGGAACTAGTGATAGTTACCGTTACTTCACGAAAAAAGTAACTAGTTATCGTTATCGTTACCGATTCAAAATGTAACTTTTTCTTAGTTACATTTCCCAAAAATAGTAACTATCGTTACTTTTTTAGTTACTTTTGTATTTCAGAAATATATATCCAAATTTGATTTTTACAAAACTTTATTCATAACTTTCGATAAAGAGTTGTTGCACTTTTTAATTAAAGTCGTAGGATGTACCTGAAGTTCTGAACGTTCAAATGAATGAAACATATTTTCTGAATTTTATTTCATCTAGAAATATTGTTCACACTACAAAAAAAAAGGTGTATTATAAGTTTCTTTCATAATTGCATTAAATTCAATGTATTGTACCAATATTTTTTAACTGTTTCTAGTTTTCAAAGCAATTAGTAAAAAATTTCGTTCATTTGAACGTTCAGAAATTTAAGCACATGTCGTAGGTTATTCATGACCCACATGATATTTCTGAAACAAGGAATGTTTTAGAAAATTTTGAATTTCAGCGTGGAAGAAAAATGTCAGCTTTCCTATTTTGAGCTATAAATTTCTATGGCGCTGGAAATTCATTATTTCTTTCTTTCTGAAAGTGTTTCTTCAGATTTACCTAGTTACGACTTCCACTTCTAGAAGACTTACAGCGTTCTAAGACCAACAACAAGTTTTTTAGAAGACGTTGAATTTTCAACTAAAAAGAATAAATTTTCAACCAAAACAGACGTATCTTCAACAAAATACATGAATTTTCAAATAAAAAAGAGAAATATCCAACCAAATAGTTGTATCTTTAACTAAACAATATAAATAGTAAACCAAAAATGGAATTGTTAAATTTACATTTTAAAAAATGAATGTTTAACCAAAAAAATGTTAACCAACTAGTTAATTTTTCAACGAAAGAGATGAATTTATAACAAAAAAAGTAAATCTTCAACACAAAAAAAAAACACTTTAAACAAAGTAGCTCAACTTTCAACAAAAAATTTGAATTCTCAATGAAAAAGGTATTAGTTGAATTCAACCAAAAAAGAAGAATTTTCAACAAAATATGTAAATTTGAAACCAAAGAGATGAATTTTCGACCAAAAAGTTAATTTTTTACCAAAAACAGACGAATTTTTAACAAAATACATGATTTTTTTTCAATTAGAAAAAATAATTCAACCAAAAAACATTTTTATTTCAAACCAAAAACAGCTGCATCCAACCAAAAAAACTATTCTTCAACAAAATAATTGAATATGCAGTCAAGACAGAAAAAAAATCAACCAGATTGTTGAAGTTTCAAGAAAAAAGGCGAATTTTTATCAAAAGAGTTGATTTTCAACCAAATAATAAAATTTCTATGCAAAAAAGTTCGAATCTCAATGAAAAATGTAGTATTATAAATTTCAACCACGAAAGACGAATTCTCAACAAAATAGTTGAATTTTAAACCAAAATACATGAATTTTCATCTCAAAAAGATCAGTTTTCAACAAAAAAAGGGATGGTTGATTTTTTAATTGAAAAAATTAATTTTCAACAAAAAAAATGAATGCTTAACGAAAAATGTAATAGTTGATATTTCAATCAAAAAAACAATTTAATTTTAAATTAAAAACAGTTATATTCAACCAAAAAAATCATTTTCATCAAAATATTTGAATTTTCAGTCAAGAGAGAAATAAAATCAACCAGATTGTTAAAATTTCAAGCCAAAAAGGCATGTTTTGAACAAGAATGTTGATTTTCAACCACATAATAAAATTTTTATCCAAAAAAAAGAATTCTCAATGAGAAATGTAATAGATGAAATTTCAACCAAAAAAGACAAATTTTCAACAAGATTGTTTAATTTGAAACCAAAAAGATGAATTTTCAACCAAAAATATTAATTTTTTGTCAAAAAAAGACGAATTTTAAACAAAATATATGAATTTTTAACTAAAAAAGATCAATGTTCAACCAAAAATCTCATAGTTGAATTTTTAACTGAATAAATTAATTTTCAACGAAAAAAAGCTGAATCCTCAACTAAAAGTGTAATAGTTCATATATTTTGACAAGAAAAAAAATTCATTTTAAATCAAGAACAGTTTAATTCAACCAAAAAACTAATTTTCAACAAAACAGTTTAATTTCTAACTGAATGAAATGATTGTCTTTCAACATCATTCAATTTCGAACAAAGTAATTGAATTTTCAACCAAATGATAAAATTTTTAACCAAAAAAAAATTAATTTTCAACTAAAATAATAAATAAGATAACTGGAATAGTTAAATTTCCGGTTAAAAAAATTCATTATCAACCAAAGAGAAATGGGCTATAAATCTCTATGGCTATCTGCCGCCACAATTTGAATAGTGAAAATTAATAAATATGTAGTTGGAAAAGCAATACAATTGATTGGTTGTCTTAAAAGACTTGTGAACTACATTTCGAAATTAACTAAAAAAGTAACGATTTTAAAAGTTACTGAAATTGTAAAGAAGATGTTTTTTGAGTTGGCATTAGGGTCTAGAATTTTTTCAAATATTCTATTATATATATATA
>JAUMHM010086719.1:0-10795 GCA_032362435.1 Melikaiella ostensackeni
CGAGAACGATGATTACATCTAGGCAATGGTTGAGGGTGACTTATATGAATATATGCGTATTCTTGAGTTAAAGGGTATTCAGCATTCGATAGATGAGAAAAGTCTGATGACTGCCTTCGCTGCAAGACCCAGATTGGACCCGAAGAGTTTTCTCAATTCGACCAATACAATCAGGGATATTCACACCTATGCCATCCCTATCCTGATGTACTCTTTTTGGCTCATCAAATGGTCGAACACCGACCTTGAGAGCACAAACGGAACCATCCGCGTTGAAATGACATCTGTGAAGCAGATCTCGATTACACGCCCTTGAACTTGTCCTCAGAGGAAGCCTAGAATAGCAGGGAAGGAGCCACAGAGGAATTAGCAACGCAATGGAGACAAAAAGCTATCCACAGCGAGCACCCCAAAACGTTAGATCAACATGAAGTGGTCAAAAAGGCATCCAATATTTGGCTGAAAAAGGGCGCTCTGTTTCAAGAAACGAAGGGATTCGCGATAGCGATTCACGACAGAATTGTTAGCACTAGAAACTCTCAAAAGCATGTGTTACATCAAGACGTGGTTGATAGATGCCGATTGTGTGGAAATACCAACAAATCCATAGATTACATTATTGATGGTGTCGCGTAATAGCTCAGAGAGAGTACACGCACAGACGTAATGATATAGCGGGAATTATTCATCAACAACTTGCCCTAAACTTAAGACACTTAACAGAATGTATGCCATTCTATAGATACATTCCAGTGCCCGTTTCGGAATGCGAAGACTATATCTTGTACTGGGATGTTACTATCCAGAGGTCTACTATTCTATTTTTCTTCGAAAATTCATCTTTTTGGGTTGAGAATTTTATTAGGCGGTTGAAAATCTAATTATTTTGTTGAGAATTCCACTATTTTGTTTGATAGTCATCTTTTTTGGTTCAAAATTCAACAGTTTTGTTGACAATTTGTCTTTTTGGGTTGAAAATTCAACTGTTGGTAGAAAATCCAACTATTCAGTTGAAAATTAACTTTTTTGTTGAAAAATCATGCTTGCTGGTTGAAAGTTCAACTGTTTCATAGAAAATCAACCTTTTCGGCTTGAAAATTTAACAATTTGGTTAAAGTTGGTTTTCTATCTTGAATGAAAAATATTTATTCTTTGAAATTTCATGTCATTTGTTGAAAATTCGTCTTTCTGGTCTACGTTTCTGGTCTATGTTGTTGACAGTTCCACTATTTGGTTGAGAATTCATATTTTCGGGTTGAATATTCGTCTATTTTATATGAATTCTAATGTTTTTGATTTGAGATTAAAATCTGAATAAATGCTTACATCTTTTATTATGAATGACCATTTGAAGCTATTCACAATTTAATTCTATTACATTTTTTGTGAAAAATGAATCTTTTTCAATTGAAAAATCAACTACTTGGTCAGACCTTGAATTATTTTGTTCAAATTTTTTTTGTGAAGATTTATCATTTTAGTTGAAAAATCATATTTTTTCCTGAAAATTAAATTTTTCTCGATAATTTGTACTTTTCTTTTGTTGAAAATCAATCTTTTGAACCAAGATTGAAACTATTCCATTTTTCGTTGAATATTGGTTGATTTTTCCTCTTAATTCATGTATTCTGTTGAAAATTCGTCTTTTTGATAGAAAATTATTCTTCTTTGTAGAAATTTCATCTCTTTGGTTAAACATACAACTGTTTGGTTGAAAGTTGGACTACTTTTTTGAAAAATTGTTTTTTTCTTCATTGATATAATTTGTTTATGTAATTATTAAATATTGATTGGTTACAATATTTTTCATTCTTCACCACTATCGGTGAGAAGCAAAGTAAATTTGCTGAAAAAATATAATTTTTAAATCGTAGAACCACCAACTTTGAAAGTTGTTCATACAATTTATTTATAAAAAAAAACATTTCGTGAATTAATTTCATATGTTACATGCCACTATAGTGAGTTTGATCGATTCCGACTTAATTCCGATTGTTCACGGAATTATAAAAGATAAAGTTGGGAGAATTATCATTTTTTTCACTTTATTTGTTAACGCAGAAGTGAAATAAAGAAACAGTTCGAAAATGGGCTCCCATAATTCTCTTTTGATTTTACTTAAGATCATTTAAAAAAAGGGGATGGAAATCTGTCAAGAATTCTGGGCTCTAGGTTTTGTTGAAACAAATTTTAACGTTTCACCTTCTGTGCTGCACCTGCGTACCTACTTACTAACACTAATCGCAGACATAAGATTGACAACTGGATAAGGACCATTTGAAGCTGGCACCTCAAATACGTTATTGTAAATGTAACAAAGCGCCAAGCTTATATGGTCCTTATCCAGTTGTCATTCTCATGTCCTCAATTTTTCCAGTGAAAGAAAACTTTATAAGTCTCTATTTTTCTTACAGTATTCAGTGCAGCGCTCCTAAGACGTGGATCAAGTTATAATGATCACAATTATGGTAATGCACTCCCGGAAGTCTTTGATGTTCCTGTAGGGAGCTACGTTTCTGTACAGTTTCGAGGTAACATTGTTCTTACTGGATTTCTAAGTGAGCCACCTGTACTAAATACTGTACCATATCGTTTCATTGTACGATTCCCGAATGGCACTTCTTTAATTGCAAATCTCGATCCTCTCTATGATGCTAGTAGTCAAAATTATCCGGATAACCACTGTTTTATACGACTCCGACATGACTCTTTCTTATCAGCATTTCTTGGGTCTAACTTTGACACACGTGGAGGCACGGGCATCAGGATAATGCAGCGAAATCCTAATACTCTTCACCTCATGCATATTTATTATGGAGTTCTAGGTCACCATGATGGTTTTCTTCCTGAGTGGGCAAAAAACATTAGACATTAGTTTGTTTTTATAAGTCTACTATCTTGTTCACTATTTTTTTTTCTGTGCAAATTGAAACAAAATTAGTTGCAGTGAATGATTATATTACTAATTTCCTTAAACTTATTCTGGTAATAATTTGAATATATTGTTGAAAAATATGTTTAAAGTAAGATATAATGATGAATTTATTTATTTTCAGCATGTTATAGTATCAAATGGAATTTCAATTATTTTTAATTAGATAAAAAGGCACTAGTGGGTTCCCAGAGTCGTTTGTTTTACATACAAACTAATTGCATGAAGTTGTCCTATTCAAAAACAGTACACCTCGAGTCTAAAGCAATACCTGCAAAAAATGATGTCATAGAAAAAGAATTATACTTTTTACAGTGCGCAACATAATGTAATGTAATGCAATATAATGCAATGTAATGTAATGTATTTTGTACTTTCGTCGATCAGTGTTTGTAATTATTGTACATTTTGTTCATAATCTTGTTTCTGAAAGGACTATTCAGTCCTTGAAACTTCCTGAAATAAATACAAATAGAAAGAGAATGTGACTGATTTATAATAGAGGTATTATCGTTAAGTATGTGCAGCGTGTGCGTGCGCACGTATAAACTCCACGTGTTTGACAAGGTTTCGGAAAATGGCGCATTCGGAATTTCAACGAATACGCTCTTAATTTGTAGCGGTTCAGTTGCCTTTTCAAATTGAAAAAATAATCCTTAAAGCAGAATTCTTTTTCCCCTTTCAACTTTAAGATTGATCCTTGAATCATGAAACTCAAGATAAGAGTCACCCCTACAACCTGAATGTCAACCTTAAAGAAATCAAGAAATAAAGAACTTCAAGAGAGAAAAGACTTAAGTGAATGAAAATATTTTATAATAATTTAAACAGAATGCCTAGTAACAACTTTTCTTCGTACAAATATAATTCACCAATTCATATTTGACATAGATTATATTTCGAGAAACTAGAATCAGAGTGTTCTATCTCTGTTTTGGCCTACTTTACAGGTGAGCCCAATTCTTGTCAAAATCTTATTCCTCTATAACCATAATTACTATATACTCACATCAACAATAAAATAAAACAATCCTCTGCGAGAAAGCACAGTGTTTATGAAATAATCCCAATTGAAGATACAGCATATGATGGACGCTCCCAAGCGGGTGGGGTACTTTGCTTCCGAAGCCCCAATGAATGAAAAAAAATTATAAATGATATTTTAGACTTACGAAAGACAACAAAATTTGGTAAAATCTTACCGAGAAACACCGCTTCAGCACGTGAAAGTTAAGTTTTCTAATAGATCGAACAAATGCCCCTTGTTTGGTCTTCGGACATCGAAAGCTAAAGTACCTTCGGAAATTCTCGTTACGACTAGCGCGAGTAATATTAAAAATCACTGCTGATTTTGAATCATGATAACTTGGCCAAAAAAGAGATTAATTTTTTTTTAAAAATATAAATATAATTTCCGACTTCCAGAAGACAACCAGATTTGGAGAAAATTGACCGAGAAACTCCGCTTCCGAATCCAGAAAATAAATTGTCTAATGGAACCAAACAAATATCCTCTTTTTAGTCTTCGGCTGTCACAAGCTACTGCCGCAAGAACTCGGAAAAAATTATAAAAATAATTATAGACGATTGGTAGACAACAAATTTTTCGACTTACCGAAGATGACAAAATTGGGAGAAAAGTGACAAGTCAGTACTGACATGGTACCTGTGAAGCCCCTGATGATAACTAAGTTCTGTATTGCCTTACAGTACTAAGCCAGTACTGGAAGAGTACTGGCTAGACTGGATTATAAACAATGTTTTTGAGAATAATTAATAATGAAGTACATGATTGGACTGAGCGGTTGGGTGCAATAACGATGTTCTTTATTTTCAGAAGTCACTTGTTTCTCATTTGTTTCTCATCAAGTTATGTACAAAACAAATGAAAAACGAGTGACTTCTGAAAACGCAAGTACACCGCTATTGCTCCCAATCGCTCACTTGTTGAGGTCTTGTGGATATACTCATATTTAATCGGTAGGCGTATATTTCAACAACGCTTCGTAAGGATATTGGAAATTTCCATAAAAGACTAGCAGGGTCCTTTGAAAAAAAAGTCTTGACCGAATCCACTCAAAATCAGACAGGTAGGTCACTTTAAGTCAAAGAATCTCTTGGAGGCAAAATATGTTGTTTTTAGAAGAAATTAAGTGACACGTATATTTCCCAGTTTGAGAAAAAATAATGTTCTGCATAATTATAAGTATGCGAAATTTGAAGGGACATTGCGGAATCTCGTTAATCCGTTCATGCGCTTCACTAATTAGATGACGAGTCATTTGGCCATTTTTTGAAAAGAGGAGAGAATGCATTCACACATTGATTGCGGGGCTCAACGACAAGATACTACCCACTAAACATACCTCCTCGCATTGTGCCTCAGGTCCGAGAAGCGTAACCCTCGTGTAGATTGGTCCCAATCTTGGTTCCACTCCCATCACTCTTCGATGTGTTTCCCTTGCATCAGATTTGTCCCTTTTTCCGATTCTTTTCCGGTCTGCTCTTCTACGTGATGTTTATGTCTGCGTACAGGTTTACATCGTCAGCAAACACAAAAGCATTTGTTCACTTCTTCGATGGTTCCCGCTTCTTTGATTCCAAGTCTTTCAGAATTCAGTACCGATCGCCTGATCAAATTCTGACTTGCTGTCAGTTCTGTTTCAAACCAATTTCAATATTCAGGGTCTAGTCTGCACTGATATAAATAATTCCCAATTTTGCTGCTGGTGTCCAAAGGCAATACCTCCAAAATGATATGCGTTAGTATGGTAAAGATAAGTGATGATCACCTTTTCGTACGTCTCTCCTTGAGATGGTTTTTCCCGAGTTCCATCTTTGGCCTTGCAGGATGGTGGAGCCATTTTGATATGCGAACTTAATATATACGAGAAATTTGCGTGGAATTTCAAATGAGAGCAGGTCGCTAGAAGAAATTGATGCGAGAGAGATGAAAATGCCTTAGCAACATCCACTGAAGTCATGTAGAGCTGATTGAAGGCTTGGTGTTGCTGTCTTAGAATAAAGTCCAACTAAAAGACATTGTCTTAACAGTCATTAATGTGACTTCTGAAACCTCTCTGCCTTGAATAGGTGTTGGATGCTTTCTTCAACCGTGATGCCAGAATACGGTGAAATCCTTTGTCAAGCACTAATCATATTGTGAGCGATAGACGTTTATCTGGTTCTTCTTCGTGGTCTTTCTCTGGGATGACTATTGTTCTAGACGCTAATAAACGATTACACAGTTTCTGAGTATAAAGGATAAAAGGTTAAAGTGACTTAGTGACACACCTTTGGTTATAATCACTGCTCGGTAGACCATCAGGTCCTGGTACTGTTTTTGTTTCTACTATATTCCTTTCCACTTCTTTGATGGTTATTGGCTTCTGAACCCAATAGGGTTCCCTTACGTCCCTTGGCGGTTGGATGCTTTCGATTAGCACGTAAATTAGTTTCTTTGGAACGAATTTGTTGCCGCTGAGGTATTATTAAATGAAGACAAGCGGCTCTCCGTTTGATTTGCTGTTGGTTGTGCCATCATTTTTTCTTCTTCCTCCGTCCGCCATACACACTTGCCCTTGCTGAATTCACCCTTTGGTCAGCAAACTCAAGATGTTTCCTTCTGCGACGGACTCCCCGCAGGCCAGCCAGCGGGATGAACCCGGATATCCAAAATTTAATTTCTTTTGACTGAGCCAATTGTGTTGTCGGACGAACCCAGCGGGCAACCAGCAATGTTCCGGTAACCTTAGCTCCTCAAACGTTTAAGACTGAAAGGAGCCACCTGCAATAGGGGATTTCCGATTCCATCTTCTTTCCACTGGGCTAAGGAGGGTGCGCTAATACACGTACGAATAAACTGACGGGGAAGTTTCCAAGTCCCTCGCGCTCATGAGTTTCCCAACAAGGTGGCCAGAAAACTTCTGAGTCACTCGCGCCTAGGTTTGAAAAACAGGGCAGCACAAGGCATTTTCTATGTGGCTCGCGCCTAGGTTCAGCAGAGTGAGTTATAGTTACTGCTGCCGTTCAAAATTTGTTTAGAAAAAAAAACTGATTATATTAATTGAGACGCGCACAGTTGGGACTGTACCATCTGTAAACGTGGACTTGTAACTTGGACATTTGATCGCTCAAAGTGACATGTGCACAGTTGGACATGCACACAAAGACGAGCACATCTGTAAACGCAAACATTTGGGAGTGTCTCATCTGTACACGTGCGCAGTTGAAAGGGCACCATCTGTGCACGTTTAAATTTTAAGGTGCGCATTTGGGACGTGCACAGATGGCATATCCACAGCTCTACCACCGGCTCTGGACGTACACAGTTGGGCTAGTTCAAAACTGCTTCGTGCCAAGTTGTCCGGTGCCCTTTTCCGAACATGCTGTGTCAAAATTAAAGTTTTGTAATTTTGATTTTTTTCTTTGCGAATAAACGTGAGAATATGATGACATTCTCAAGAATGTCTTGCAGGCTCAACAATTTTGATAAATTTTTCGGTACACATGTATATCATAGCTATGGTATACACAAATATCCAGAAAAAGAGTTTCATCAAAATGGAAGGTAATCAGATGTCACTGTTTTGTGCGATTAAAAAATAAGACAAATAGAGACGACAAATTAAATTAATTTAAATTCAAATTTACATCCTACTTAAATATCCAAAATCAAACTATAGTAACAGCATTTTAAGAATTGAAAACACAATCAAACTCCCACAACCAAAAGATTAGTCAATGTAGACAGCATGCACCTACAAGAAAGGATTTCGTAGACTATTCAAATGTATGATATAAAGTATTTTATGTTTTTACTTAAAATGATTACTGTGCAAACACCATGATGTTTGTAGATTAATGATGAAATTAATATGATGAAACAAATTTTTTTTTAGGATTTTCGATTTTTAGTAGCATTTTACAGTTGGTCGAAAAAGGCTAGTTAACGAACCAAGCCTTTCTTTATGGGCAATGAAAAAATGTGCAAAATCTCAATCTAATCTGAACACATTTGTTTTTCGTTTTTATTTATCAACGTGAAATACGAAAATCTGTCAACAGTTGAAGCAGTTTAGTTGGAGAGGTTAAGAAACCTCATTTTTGCAATAAAAATGTAAGTACATAATAATAATTGATAAATAACATATTAATATATACATTTACAGACAAATACTTTTCAAAACAATTTAGAAATGATTCAATTTAAAATAGGTAAGTTTGTCAATATAACTGGAACCTTAATAACAGATTGAAATTTTATTATTTTATTTTAATTAATATTCATATAAATGACAAAAAATCGAAAGCGAACATACATTAAGAGAATCAGTGGATGTTTCGTTAAAGGTTAAAAAAGTACAATGTTGCAAAATTGAGATTTTATAGGTTTTTTTTTACACGTTTCACATTTAGCCGTGATAATGGAAAATCTGGAATCGTCAACACACTACCAAAGAAAATGAAAGATATTTCTTCATGCAAGACTTTTTTAATCAAAGAATGTAACGATTGAAATTATAAAGTCCAAAGATAATTTTCGTGAAACTTGGAGCAAGAATCTTCTTGAATATTTGAAATATCATTAATCAAAGTATAAGTTTGTAATTTCATATCACACTTAACTCTATCGACCCTTTTTGATTTCTCATAGAGCAGTTGTCCAATAAATAAGTACTAAACTCATGTACGGTAAGATGGGTCGAAAAATCCAAATTTTCGAAATGTAAAACGTAATAGTGCGGAAGTATGATTAGAATTTCCTATAATTCGGATCTTCTTTTGAGTTTCTCAGCAGCCAATTCCAATTCACAGTTTGAATTGAGTATCATTTTTCAAATTCAACCGCAAGAATCACTTTTAAATTATTTTTCATTCTAATGTAAATATTTCTCGATTTTAAGCCCGTTTTTCTGAATTCAAGGCCTGCGACGTGTGCAGATTAAGCATTTGAACTACTTCATTGATGAAGAAAAAATATCTTTTCCGTCGTAATGTTTCAATCAGCATAATGAATCATAATGATTTACTCCAATTCACGAATATCAGCACAATATTTCGATATTCTATTAAGTGCTCTTACATAAGCTGAATAAACATTCAATGTATGGCAAGATCTACTTAACATTATTTTTATCTTTTCATTGCGTTAATAAAAGTTATATTTTAGTCACTCTAAATTTTACATATTTCATAAATCTATTACGTTTTATGCCTTTAAAAGGTGAAGAGCAGATTCATGAAAAAAAAAGATATCTCAGATAAACAACTTTATTCCCTCTAATCCATCTGGCATGTATCCGCTACATAGAAGATCGACCCAGATAGAGACTATTGTACATATACTGGAACATTTTGTAAAATATGCATACGGTTACGCACTCTCAAGAAATTTTCGATAAATCTTAATCAGAGAAAATGAATATCTTTCTTGGTCCTTTGTTATTTGCCATAGCAGTCCATAATTCTTTTGGTAAATATGTAATAATATAATATCGTATATATAATTTCAATGACCTATATTTTTAACTGCAACTTGATTATCTGTAATAATCAAAATTCCGATCCTTGATCCCATCATAAATCATGTTTTTTTACAATACAAAGCGCGACCGGATTCAGATTCGGATTCAGAGTAGGATTTAGTATCGGATTTTCTTATTATGGCTAAGATTACTTTAAGATCATTCTTACATAGAAAAAAATTAGTATTCAAAATTGATGTGAATATTGGTACGAGAACGGACGATACAACGTTTTGTTGATTCAAAGTTAATTTTATTTCTTGCATCTGTAGTTGAGTAGCATTAAAAGTTAAATGAATTTAATCACAAAAGTTGATAATAATATAAAAAAATGATTTTCTGAATAACTGTTCAATCTCTTTCATAGTAGTGAAACTTTAATAACAATATGCCTAACAAGTACTAATGTCTTATCTTGAACAATACTTTGAATATTTCTTGTATAACATTATATTATGTGCAATACAAATTTTGAAAGCAATGAAGAACAATCCTGGTAAAAAAAATAATTTAGCTATGAAAAAAACAAAAAAATTGATAATTTCTCAATGAATATGTTTACGAGTATAACAATAATAATTCTTAACGTATGCGAATGTTTCTATAGTATCTGTGGATTCAATGGCAAGTATTAACAATGCTGTCAACAAAAGTTTTTTTCATAAGGAAATGCCACAGTTAATAATTTATTTATAATGATGCTCATGTCGAAATTTAGTTTTCAGAAAAATTGATATTGCTGTAATAACATAAAATAAATAGATCAATTGCTCCTGATATGTGCAATGTGAAAATTTAATGCTATGATATTTACTACTGGCGTTCGTAAAGATAAGAAAATTCTTTCTTCATACATTCTTGAAGGCTTCGAAAAGTAAGATTTGCTTTTTATCTTTATTGACATTCAAATTTAGTTCAGTGCCACTGCCTTTATTTCAAAAGTCTATATTTACTTTTTTTCACCATTAGAAAACAATCTATTTTTCTTGGAATTATTTCAGGAAACAATATTGCCTAGCCTTGCGCTTGTTGCATTTAACTCTAGTTTAATTAATGATAAACCTAATACAAATAAAATTGATCATAATTTTTACCCATGAAAAAACTTTCCAAAAATCCTAAATTTAAAATTTTCAATCAAAAAGGGAAGACAGAAGATGCTCTGTTGAAAATATTTGACCGAAAATCCTATCTCAGATCCGACCCTGAATTATGTTTAAGATTCATGACCTTAGTCGTAAGTGCGACGGGATTTAGGACAGTTACACCAGCCCCCCCCCCCAATCATAATTTTAGAATTTCTTTAGCACACTGAATTGCGCCGCAAATGCGCTCA
>JAUMHM010086720.1:0-10795 GCA_032362435.1 Melikaiella ostensackeni
GAGGACTGGCGTTTGCAGATGATAAGGTTGTTACGGCAGAATCAGTCGATGATTTGCAGAGATTGTTGAGAATACTGAATACCAGCATGAAGAGTATGGGTTTTATGATTAACGCGAATAGAACAAAAATTATTGTGTTCGAAAGAAGGGGTGAGAAAATAGTGTGCAACATTAACTCAAACGAACAAAGGATAGAACAAGTTGATGATTTTGTGTGTCTGGGAAGTTTAATTACTGCTGATGGAAAGATGGATACAGAGATATACAGACGTATAAACGAGGGTAGAAAGATTATCGGCAGTGAACGAGCCATTACTAGAAGTAAAAACGTAACGAATAAAGCTAAGATTGCAATATATTATTCTGTGCTTGCACCCACTGTGCTGCATGGTAGCGATACCTGGACGTATCAAGAAAAGGATTGGAGTGAAGTGAACGCGGTTGGCATGCAATTCCTGCGGAATATGTGGGGTAAAACGCTAATGGATAAAGTCAGTAATAAGTGCGTTCTCATAACATGTGGTGTAGAAGAAACATTGATTGACAAGAGTGAAAGAAATTGGCTGAGATGGTTTGGTCATGCTGAAAGAATGAAGGACGTTTAACGAAGCAAGTACCCAGCGGTAGACCGAGGAAAGAATGGTTGGAATGTATGAATGAGACTCTATATCGAAGCGATATAAAGAGTCGTAGAAACACAAGAGCTTACATGAAAAGGTGTATGGATGTAGAGGAAGCAAAAGAATTATGCGAGGATACCGTTGAGTATAGGATAATTGTTTATAAGAAATGTGCGACAAAGAGTTGACGCCTGAAACGAATGACTTTGCATACTCATGGGCCCTCGTAAAGAACTCTGCTTCGTAGATGTGGTCGGGGTAAAGAGTATGCATCTTCCTATGGGTTTATTTGTGGCAATAATTTAAAACATTTTCAGAGCAAAAAAAAAAATTTACGCAAAGGGGCGGAATTCCGAATTTGTTATGAAATTTTTCATGATTAAATGTCATTTTTACATTAATACCAAGCTTTGAGTGAAAATTTTGTGAATAAACAATTGAAGAAAACAAAAGTTCCGACCTTAATGGTTGGGGATGCCATGATTAAAATAAATGTTCCCTAAGATAAGGCGTTTTTAGTATGATGGGGATCGATGGTAAACTTGCAAAAAAGAATAAAAGTGTGCAAACCAAAAGTTTAAAAACAGAAATTGATGATGAGGAAGGAAATGTAAAGAAAAAATTAATTTATCAACGTGTCATGAAAGCAAGAGGCTCATTGGACCTTTCAACTCCAAGGCTCTGTGCTACGCTTGATAGAGCCAAATTCGGCGGTAGAAATTCAGCTCAAATCAAAATTGTCTTTACTGAAGGTTATGGTCGGAATGTTTTTCAAGTTGCAAATTTGAGAATAGAATACACACAAAAGATCAAAGAAAAATTCCTCAAGTCTAATAGTTTATATCAGGATTAGACAAAAATCAACCACTAGGTGTTCCAAAACTAAAATCAGGTTCTGGTGCAAAATAGGCTTCAGCAAATTTTTGACCTTTTAGTAGATTGAAATCTTTGTGAACGTGTAAAAGCAATGTGCAGTCGTACTACTGCATCAAATACTAGTGGCCTAAATGGAGCTTGTATAAAGTTAGAACAAATGCTGGAAAGAAATCTCAAGTATTTTGCTTGTAGACATTATGTTTCGGAAGTTGTCTTGAAAGGTGTCTTCGAAACCTGTATTGGTCCGTTCAGTGGCAGAGAAGTCTCAATCTTTAAACGAATTCAGCAATTTTGGCCGCATATAAAAACCAACGACTATAAACCTATAATGCTATACGTTCTCATCCAAAGTTCGCTTTGAATGAGACAAAAAAACTCTGAAATTTAAATTCCAGGACTTGAAACAGTTAGGGCCTTGTTGAATTGCAACAATAAAAATTTCGCGTGCTTATGTCGCTATGTATAATCCTCAATAGTTAGTTGAACTTAGTATGTTAGTCTGAAGATCTTTATATTTTGTATCCAGTTTCATCTAACAGCGCTCGAAATAAAAGGAATTCGTGCACTTTGCAGCTTCGTTGTATGTTTCAACATTAAAATGTGGTTCTCCAACCCTAACGCCGCTGTTTCTCCCTATAACGATCTTTAGTTTTTGAAGCAACTTTTGGCATACAAGATGCAGGATCATAAAGTGTCACAAGCAGCAGAACTGAAGTTTGCTATTCACCTCTGGTATCTCGCTGAAAAAAGCACTGCGAAAGCATTTTTTTTATTACAAGGTGTAAAAGATTTGCGCGTAGATAACAATGTTGCAGAACGTGGAGTAGCCTTGATAACAAAAAACAACGCCTTTATCGTATTTATCCAGAGAGATGAAAGCAAACCTTTATGTCGAGTTCTAAACTTAAATGAACAACATAGTAACGTAAATTCGATAAAGTATTCGAATTTGCATGTATTTAATTAAAAATTGTTAACCAGGCCCCATGATCCAATAATACGGAACTAATTTTATATTTAATCTCTTCAATAAGAAATTTTACAAAATTCTAGGGACTTTCTCTTAACAAGAGGAAAAAATTGGGTGCGGAGGGAGCCTTTTCAAAAATTTGACTTTTGATTTTTGAAAAACACCCTAATACATATCTAGTTGCCATACTTACGAGAGAACCATTTACATCCAGACACAATGCGGCACTAAGAGTACTTTAATACGATATTTGTCGCTCTGTTGGTATGGAGCGCGTTGCTACTCTGCCGAACGCTACTAGGTTCAAAACCTTAAGATCATACAAACATGCTAGCAAGATGCTGAGTCACTTGCAGGGAGCATGCAGTAGGCAGTCATCCTTGGGTCGCTCTGCGTACTTAAGGCCCTTTATCAGAATGAGGTCGCGGGGTCAGATTTTACGGCCGAACGGTTAAATATTTTTGTCTTGGCCGTATCTGGGTACCGTTGTGTGCTCCTGGACCCTCTGCTCAGCAGACACCCCGTTGCGAGTAGAAGGCTACTTTCCTTTTTTTTGCAACGGATGACCCTTTCATTGTTATAAGATTAAGGGCGGTTACAAAAGCGGAAATTATAAAACCACGGCTGAAAAAAGATTGATGAAAATCGGCTTATATTATCAGTAATAAAGGGAATCTGCAAGTACATACAAAAGTAAAATAACTTTCAACTGGGATTGAACATATTAACCGACTTTCTATTATCTTTTTTTAATTTTCTCGTCATCATTTAATGAAGCTAATGCAGCCTACCAAAATTCGATTTATGAATATTTTACCAAGTTCCGGTATTGTGAACAAATTGTTGGGTGGTGCGTCTGCCGCGACCCAGAAACCGCAGAAAAAGTTGATGAAACACGGAATATACTCGGCTTGGAAATTATACGTGGCACTATAGATTTATAGAAAAACTTTGTCTTCATGAATTTATTCAATTCATTTATACTTTTAATTAAAATTAAAATGTTTGATTAAATCGATCAAAGTTTGGTTGAATCGAACGAATAAATACACTACTAATACAGTTAAGTAATGTTTGGGTAGATCGAATAAACAAAAAAATGTTGTACATTGCATAATTTGGTAGATGTAGCCAAACAAATTATTTTAATAAATCAAGCTTCGTTTAAATCAACGAAAATTTGTTTAAACTGCCAAATTTTTTAATAGAGCCAAGATAACATTTTATACTGCATTGCCCGCTGAAAGTTTTGATACACTGATATTTTTCAAAAACTTCTTACGGATGTCATATCTTTAACGAAATATATGCAAATCTGTATATAACGACTTCCACAATAAGGGTTTTCGATCATTATATAGTTTGCTTCATTTACCGGTAAGAAGAAATTGATTGGGAGGCTTAGACTGGCATTAAAAAAACGGATATTTCAATGCCTTCAAAGACGTAATAATTCCATTTTTGTTTAACAACGAATTAAATCACATTGACTACCATTTATTCCATCAATATTTTGTCAACAGCATTAAATGGCATTGACTCTATTCGATACTTGTTTCGTCAAGGGCATTGCGTAGCATAAAATTTGGCGGGTCGCCGAGCTGTATGGAATGGCATTAAATGGCATAAGCCCAAAGGCATTACAAGCCAATCACTTCAATGCCTTCAAGTTTTTGCGCATTAAATGATTGAAACGAGACGTGCAATTGGCAAGATTCCGTTACCTTTTTCCCTTCGTGAATTTTGAGTCTCGAGGGTAAGATGTTTTCCAAATGAGATAGTAAATCTGGTTTTCCAGATGGCATCAATCTCTCTATGCATCCCACTATGTGTGCATGAACCTTCAAGCTTTCTAACAAACAGATGATAAGTCTATGAGAGGTTGAACCGAAAGCTTTCTGATAATCAATTCAGGCCATCGACAAATTGCGATTGTGGGCTGCAGCGTCTTTGCAGACGCTTCTGTCGATTCGCAGGTTTTTCTGACAGCCTGCTACGCCTCTTTTCGATCCACGTTGTTCGTAGATCTCTCTCCACGCAGGTCCAATTGTCCGAACAATCCTGTCGTTCAAGATAGCTGTAAAGATCTTATACAGCGTGATCGGACCAGTTATTGTCCTGTAGTTCCTTGGGTTGGACATGTCGCCTCTCTTATTCTTACTAGTTCCTTTAGTATTTTCCCGTTTCACATGTGCTTCTCGCCTGCACTCATTAAGTCGCTCTGACTCTTACGTATCACTTTCCTAAACTTGACGCCTTAACTCAAAGTCTTCACGAATCGCCATAATTTATCATGTTTACGCTGTGCCTCGAGATCATTGCTCGCTTTATATCTTTTTTGCTTTCTTCATTTCTGCCCTTTGTTCACATATCTTTTCTTTATAATAATTATCAATTTTACATTTTTCATAATTTCTATTCCCACCAGGTCTACTCGTCCTCCCGTCTTTCTCCCTTTTCCTCTCCTTCTTCTTCCTTTCCAGTTCCCTCAGCCATTCCACCACCTCCACCTTTCCTTTTTCATGCAGGATTTTCCCATACACACGCGTAATTAATTTTTGTGATCCTCTTTCCCCTCTTTTCTCCAGATATTTTGTGACTCCTTCTACCCTTACCTATTTATATTTCTCATTATATCTCGCCTCCGTTATTTTACTTTCCATTCCTTGCTTCACGATTTCTCTGTCTTTCTAACAGCTCCTGCTCTACCTTTATACCCCTTTCGTGTGCTCTTCTGACAAATTCCCTTGAGTATCTATTCTCATTCAAGCATCTTTCTCTTTCTTCCATTCCATTTGCTCCTATTCCCAATTCTCTCTCCTCTAAGCAAGCTTGAACTTTCTTTCTACACTCACTTTCCAAAACCTTATCGTCATATTTACATGCCCTATTTTACTATTCAGTGTTGGGAATTTAACAAAAAATTTATTAATACAAAAAGAAAATGAATGCACACAGAATGCAAGTATAGGGCACGAATGAGATTTTTAAATTACAAACACGTTTTCTTACTTTTTATCGTCCTTTGTCAACCGAATTATCACACATAAGTTATTTCCTCAAAAATTAGATATTATTTATTCCCAGATGACATAAATTAAGTGACATCCAATGATAGATTCGCATTTCGTTACTAAAATATACAATGAGAACTTCAGAGGACACGAATAAAGGGAATTTCACAGACCCAAATATTTCCTGTTCTAATTCTGATTTCCGAAAATTAAATGAATATAACAAGTTTTTCATCAAGCCTGGATACTTCCTTCAAAAAATAGATTGACTGATAATATGTGCTATATACATTTGGAACGTACACAAGAACGAATTGAATAGGACACCGCAAAATTGACGACGTCAATTTTCACCTAAGAGAGGTTCTTACGAGCACTCTTTTTCGAGCAATTACCAAGAGGCTGGCGTTTCGGAGAAAACCGTCCTGGAGATTTGCTCCGCGACCATACGTTAAACAACTTGATTCTCTTCAGGGTCTTCGGTTGAGGCGAAACAGGAGCCGGTCTCAAGATTTCAGTAGACGACCAAAGATGTCAGAAATGGCCCGCTGCTTCCTTGATGACCAGCACAGGGATGGCGGGAACGTTTTCGGTCAGCACTTTCGCCGGTCATGTTTTCTTTCAAGGAAGACGAGTGACTGACGGCAGATTCTTCAGCTTTTTCGAAGGCGATTTGCTTTTTCAGAAGCTGCGCTGGTTACTTGTGTTGATGGTCGTAGGGAATTTCGGGGGGAGGACTTTTTAACTGGTTTGGGCTACTCGTCGAAGAAATACACTAGCCTTCACGGTGATGGTGAAGATTGCGGGATATAAGAGGCCTGTAAGTTTTTACAGTCTTCTTCAGCATCAATATGCGCCTCCGGGGTAGCCGCGATCGGTGAAATGGGCCTTCGAGGGGAAGGATTCGCCCCAAAGACGTAGAGGGTTTCTTTGAGGGTGCACAACTCCTGATCCGGTGCTGGATCGGGGAGTCCAGCAGTCTCAGGGGCCTTTATTACCACTGGCGGTGGTGTGGCGTCGATGTTTCTTCTTCTTGCGATGTCTCTCGGATATAGGAACATAGATGTACGGGTTACGGCGCTGCTCCTCTTAAGCCCGTCGTACTACCTCCTGGCTTTCCATCTCGTGGCATGACCTAGGAAAGTTGTAGTTACAATTTAATATTTACACGTCAGCGCTGATAACCGACTAAAGCTCGACGCAGACACATTCGGACACTTTTGTCCTTTCTCGGGAACTCGCAAGGATTTTATAAGTTTTATTAGCTTAAATTTAAAATAAGATTCCAAAGATTGCGTGGTGTGAATTTCAGATTTTTGGTGCAATTTTCCTAAGCCATAACACGAGTTGAAGTTGAGATACAAAATCCAAGAAGTCTCGACAATCACCATTCTCGCGGCCAACAGACGTATTTGCCGACTGAAACTCGACGCAGACACACTTGGAGATTTTTAGTCATTTCCGGAAACCCATGAAGATTATTTAAATTTTATTAGCTTGAATTGAAGATAAGATTTTAAAGATTGCGTCGTGTGAATTTAAAATTTTTGCTAAAACTTTTCTAGATAATGCCACGAGTTGAATGTAAAATACAAAATTCGAGCAATTCTTGATTTTTTTTTAAAAGTTCTCACGTGATGAATCTTCTTCAAAAAGTCAAAAATATCCTTACTAGGACTCATCAAACGCGAAATTTTATCAGCTTTTCAACTATTTTTTTCAAATCTCCCTCTTTTTTTGTCCGAGTGATCGTGGTTCAAAGTCAGTAGTGATTTTCAATAGTACTTGCGCTAGTCGTACCGACAATTTTCGACGGTTTGTATTTTTGGCGTACACATATCGAAACGAGTTAAAGCCTGTTAAAGCATGTCGAAACACGTTAAATACGCAGAAACACGTAAAATCATATCAAAACACATTGATATATGCGGCGTGGAGCGCAGCAAATGCATAGATGTACGCTAGGGTGACGATGAAGAACCTAAATATTTTCTTTCAACTCGGGCCAACCCCTCAAATGTTTACTTTTAGCAAATAAATGAAAACATGTTTTTTGTTTATTTTTTTTTTCAATTAAAAAATGTAACCTATCCATCAAGGCAACTGTAATTATATAACCTCAAAAATATTTTGTATGGAAAAAATAAAAAACACGTATTAATTTTTTTTAAAGCAGATAAATTCTCAGGGGTAAGCATTTTGAAGGATACAAAATTGCGATACTTATTGAACCAAAATATATATTATTATAAGAAATTTGGAAGCTCTACCCCTTGAGATTGTACCTCTTGGAGAAAAATACCATGTATTTTTTCTTTTTTCGATGAACTAATTTTTAGAACTCGCACAAGACTTCACAAAGATATAATTGACGTTTAAGGCATGTACAATTATTTTTTTAAAAAAGAACAGTTATGGGATTTTTTTCATAAGCTACAATTCTATGTGGTGAGATTTTTAAAATAGCTAGATTTACGATTTTCAGAAAAGCTAACACTTAAAGTATTTTTATATTCGAAATGCTTACCCCCTGAGATTATACCCCTTGAAAAAAAGTTACCTCGTATTTTTTCTTTTTTCGATAAATTTATCTTTAGAACTCGCTCAAGGCTTGAGAAAAAGGGAATCGACGTTTAAAGCATGTACAGTTTTTTTAGAACAGTTGTGGGATCATTTTTTACATAAACTACAATTCTATGTTGCGAGACTTTTAAAATGCATAAATTCACTATTTTTAGTTAATGTAAACTGAAAAAAATTATTATATTCCAAAGTAGCACCCCTTAAAATTCACAGAAAGTTATCGCCTATTTGTTATTTTTTTATAAAATTATTCTTAGCCTTTCCTCAAGCCTTAGAAGAAAATCAATAATTTTCTCCACACATGAAAACACGAGTATAACCAAAGGAGGATATAATTAGTGCTTCCCTCGTCTCTGCATGTGTAACCCTGATTCTGAATTACGACGGCGGAACTTCCCTTCACGGGGGCGAAAACGCTTTCACGAGGGAGAAAACGGTTCTTCGAGGACAAAAAACTCTTCGTACCTCCGGTGAAGTTATCGATGTTGGAAAACTTATAAGGGAAAAGCACAGGAACCACAGTCAGTCTTTTGCAGGCCACTCTAAGCTCATCAGTTCGTCGGTTCGTCAGTTCATCAGTTATTTGTTAATCAATTCGTCAAGTTCGTGGGTTGTAATCTTCTGTCCCCAGTCAGTTTAGTCATCTTCAAAAGTTCGGCAACGGTTTACGAATCTACTTTGTTTACAACCAGTACGGGTCACTCTGGAAGTCAGAGATGAACAGTTTGAATTAATCATTGGTATTCATCGGTCTCTACTTGGAATCTTCAGTACCAAGGTCTTGTCGGTGTGCGAGTTCGTGTCCAGCCTGAACCAGGATTGTCTGTACCTATTTGGAGAATCGCAATCGGTACCAAAATCCTGCGACAGATCATCGACCCATCTTCCAGCGCACATCTGGGATAGTCAGACGACCTTGGACGAGCCTTCCATTTAATAAGAATCAAGTAAGTACTTTTCTAAACACATAACAATCTCTGCTATTTACCTCACCCTGATTTGTCACCGGTAACTTACAAGTCTCGTTCTTGTCAGAACGGACCGATACCGAAACCAGGGACACCCGCTGGTCTATCACTCTCACCCCGTGTGTCCAGATATCAGAAGCTAAAGTCATTTGTGCAACTAGTCCAAGAAGTATTATTCACAACAATTTCTACTCCCTTCTCTGGCTTGTCCTCGTCCGTGATCCATTGCGGACAAAATCAAGGAACTTAGGCACTAATTGGAATATGTTATGTTGTTCATGAAGTAACAACGGGTTACATTTCCCACAAATCGTAAATTTATATATTTCAAAAACCTCACCTCGTAGAATTATAGCTTATGAAAAAAAAAATTATTCCATACTTTTTCTCTATCAAAAAAATTCTTCATGCTTTAACCGTCATTGCTTACTTTTTCTAGCCTTGAGCTAGTTCTAAATATAAATTTATCGAAAAAATAAAAAATACGAGGTGACTTTTTTTCAAGGGGTATAATCTCAGATGGTAAGCGTTTTGAATACAAAAATACTTTGACGGGTAGGTTTTCTATGAATCGTAAATTTAGATATTTTAAAAATCTCACATCGTAGAGTTGTAGTTTATGGGAAAAAAATCCCATAAATGTTCTTTTTTGAAAAAAAAAATTGTACAGGCTTCAAACGTCAATTCTATTTTTCTGAAGCGTTGAGTGTGTTCTAAAAATAAGTTTATCGAAAAAAAAATACGTGATAACTTTTTTCCAAGTGGTACAATCTCAGGGGTAAGCTTTCCGAATTTCCGAAAATCATATGTATTTTGGTTCAATGAGTATCGCAATTTTATATCTTTTAAAATGCTTACTCCTGAGAATTAATCTGCTTTAAAAACAAATTAATACGTATTTTTTCTGAAATAGATCATTCTTTAAAAAGTACATTTGACAATTCTGTCTGTTTTTGCACGTGCTTATTTTTCAATATTTTCCAGTGTCTTCGAATATTCTGTCTGTTTTTTCACGCACTTATTCTCCAATTTTTTGAAGTGTTTTCGAATATTCTGTTTGTTTTCACGCGCTTATTTTTCAATATTTTGCAGTGTTTCTGAATAATCTGTCTGCTCTTTCATGCGCCTATTTTTTAATATTTTGCAGTGTTTTCGAATAATCTGTCTGCTTTTTCATGCGCCAATTTTCCAATATTTTGCAGTGTCTTCGAATATTCTGTCTGTTTTTTCACGCGCTTATTTCTCAGTATTTTGCAGTGTTTTCGAATCATATGGTACCCAAGGAGTCGGTCTGATTATGAATGAGAGAGCAACAGAACATGTTAAAAAGTATGAATGTGTATCACCTAGATTACTATGGGTTAGAATGAAAGTGGGAATCAGAAAACTATTTATCATAGCGTGCTACGCTCCAGTTGATGGTGACAAGAAAGATGTAAAAGATACCTTCTGAGACGTGTTAAATAATATTTTAGGGACTTGTGATCCTGGTGAAAGAATAATTCTACTTGGAGATATAAATGGCTAGGTTGGTTTGCAACGCGAAGGTACCGACAGGGTACTGGGCCATTTCGGAGACCCAAAAAAGAATGGTAACAGGGATTGTAGCGGATGAGAGACTGAGAGGGCTTGTAAGGGATACAACGGTTATGAGAGGCTCTGAGTGCGGAACAGATCACTACCTGTCAGTTTCAAAAATGAGTCTAGGTCAAGGGTGGAGGAGAAGAAGAACTAATAATAAGCCGAAGCAGACGCGAGTTAGAA
>JAUMHM010086721.1:0-10794 GCA_032362435.1 Melikaiella ostensackeni
TTTGAATTTCAAATAAAGCAAACCACGAATGTTCAATAGAATGATTTTATTTCTACATATTAGGTAGCTACCCGATACCCCCGATACCTAGCCTTCAACGAAGAGAGGATTTGGGAGGACAAGACCGTAAAGGAGGACATGTCCTCCCGAAAGAGGACGTTTGGTAACCCTATCGTCAGCGAGTTGATGTAACGTTAGGATTGCAAGAAATGGGAACATGTAGTGCCAAAGATTACTCCGTTGAGTGATCAATTTTGAGCAGGTCTATAGGTTTATCGCGCCATAAGATCTTTTGAAATTTTGTATCTTCCGGACTCACTCGAATTCTTTCTTGGTTCTCAGCCAATTTATGAATTTTGGTGTCAGCTAATTGAATGTTCTCAGGTATATGAGGAGATTTAAGATTAAGTTGTGAAAGTTCTTGTTTTGATTTTAGAATTTAATAAATAAAATCTTAGGATTAATGACCTAGAACATGCAAATTCAGATTGAATCAGACAATCTCAATTAACAATTTTCTAATTTATTTGCACTTTGAGTTTTTCACAACGACGAGGTCTAGCAACACAATTTGTACTCAATATTATACTTAAGGTAATTCAAACTTGAATAGAACATAATCTCAATAAATCGCAGAATTGAGTAATAGTTTTCAGATTCGAGCCTTAAACCTAATCTTAAACAAATCGTAATATTCAATAATAGCTATCAGTCTTGAATAGCTACAAATTCGTGTATCAGTCTCCCGAACTTCCTAAGTATAAATATCCAATTTACATACATAATTATTAGTCTCACCATTGAATATCATAGGAATACGGCAGCTTGAGTAGAGTACAGCGCGAGAGAGGATTTTTCCAGTCTTGGCAACCTGGATGGCGTACACCGGGAAGATAGGTTCGGACTCGACAGCCTAGATAGCGTGCATCGAGAATGACTGGCAAGAAGACAGCTTGGATGGCTTTCATCTTTTGTCCAGGATGGAAAACTGATTCTACGTCTGGATGGCGAACTACAATTCATTTGGAGGAAACATTTTAGATCAAATACAATAGAAATCAATACAGATATAAATCAGTACAAGTTTTACTATCAATTTTCAATAAATATTAATCAACACAATTTTTCGTCGGTGACGGTGTACAGACAGCTTCTTTTTGCAGCGTAGAAGTGAAGTTGAACCTCTCGAGGACCCAGCTGAACGGTTATAGGGCCGCTCACCCGCTGGCATTGATTCTTATCACGTTTGCCTTTCTATAGACTTTACTACTAACGGTTGTTGCTGATGTCCGTGGTGAGGTCTTCTAACTCCTGTCTCTCTTCTCGAGAGATGTGGAATTGAATATTGGCATGTTCATCCTCTTTATTCACCAGTTCTTTCTGGGTGCTTATTTTCATTTACAGCTCTTCCTTTTTGGTAAGAAGGACCTTTACCAGCATCACGGTACCGCCTTCTTGTATGGCTTGTATCTCAAGGTCAACTTTGTTCAGCTGATGGAAGGATAGAACTTCAGTAGACACGTCCATCTTTAATAAAAAATAATAGAAAAAACAGGGAAGTGAAAAATATCGTTTGCCCTTTTTGGACAGACACACACTAGCACAGATAACAGAGACACATTTGTCTAACTATATTTGGTATGTGCGAATATCGTTGGCATGAAACATGCCTCGATCCTTGCCACTAGCTGGATCCTTTATTGCGTAAGTTCCACTCTGATGACCTTGGCAATCAAATATGGCCCTTCAAACATCGCCAATTATTTCACAGTTTTTTTTTTTAATTTGACGGACAGGTTACATGCTTTTACTAGAACCTTGTCCCCTTCTCGATACTGCGTCATGGTCTTGTTCGTATCATACTTTTCGGCCCCTCTTAGACCCTCCCTTTTGATAGCTTCCTGTACCCATATTAGTTTTTGCTCGTACGTTACATCTTGCTGCCTTTCAGATTTCGTGATCCATGCCTTCCAGAATCGAGTTGGTCTCTTTTTCGTTATTATTTGTAGTGTCGTCTGTCCAGTGATCTCGTGGTGTATACCACGCGGAGTGTTTGTGTTTGTGTAGTAAGATTCAGAAAAACTTACAGTTCTCGGTTGACTCTCTCGACCACGTTGGCTTGAGGGTTCTGTTTTGCCATGTTGAGGGATGAAATCTTCAAATATTATGACGATTGCAGACTGCGTTGTTTGTTTTCTCACGGCATATAGTTTGATTATACTTGCTGAATCCATCTAGCACAGCAAACACGTAAATCACCATTCCCAAGGCATAATCGCTGGCGTCCGTTTGTAAGTAATATGGTTTTGAAGGATCTGAGAAGTGGAGCACGATACATGAGCAAAATAGCTCTTTTACTCTTTCGAAAGCTTGTTAGTGTTTCTGTGCTCAACGCCACTTGTTCCCTTTCTTGAGCAGTTCCAGAATAGGCACCAGTTTCTTGGATAATTTTTCTGTGAACTTAGCACCAAGATTGACAGTTCCTAGAAATCCTTGTAACTGCTTCTCATTTCGTGGTACATTGAAATCCTTGATAGATTTAACTTTCTCGGGATCCGGTCTTATACGGTCTGCTGAGATAATATATCCTAAAAAGGTGACATCATTTCGTTTAAAATTACATTTTTGGAAATTCAAAGTTACGGCATGTGTCTTAAGTCTTTCAAAAATTAATTCCAAGTGGTACAGATGCTCATCTTCGGACTCTGAGGCCACTAGTATGTCATCGACATATGAAATGACGAATTTTTGTGGATCCATCAGCACGTAATCTAAACAGCGAACCGAGGTAGCTGTACTGAATTTCAAACCAAATAGAGTGACATTATATTCGTTACATTTTATTTTATGTAGGAATGCCGTGTATTGCTTAGAGCTTGGGTGAAGAGGTATTTTTCATAAGCTACTTGTGAGTACCTTTTTATTCTGGCACTTTCAAAATAAATTTTCCATGTTTTCCGTACTTTTATGATCCTTTTCCAATACTTTGTTTAATTTTCTTGCATCAAGGCAGAGCCAAATTTCACTTGACTTTTTTTTTCTGTCACTACTGAAGGTTTTATATGAGGACTTGATTATCTACTGATAATCTCAGAATCGATCATTTTCTGTATTTTCTTATCCACTTGTTTTTCGTGATTGATTGGAATTAGATAAGAGTGAGCATGGGGTAATTTAGTACCTTTTACCTCCAGTTGATATTGATAACATGAGATCCTTTCTGGTTTTTGGGTAAAGATATCACGATACTTCCAGATAAGGTCCTTACATCTTAGCTTATATTTTGGTAATAGGGATTAGTTTTCGTTAATTTTAATATCTACATTCTACATCCTCAATTCCTAAAGCTTCTTCTGGGTTAGTTTTAACGTAGGTGAGTGGGATCTTGTCTACATTCTTTGTAGGAGTGTTCTCCATTGTTTCTTCCTGTGTTCTAGGGGTGCAAATTTTATTTTCCCGGTGGAGTGTAAGAGTATCTTTTTTGAAGCTTAGGATTCCGCCTAAGGGTTTTAAAATGTCAGCATCTAGTACACATCTTTTAGTAAGTTGAGATACCACCAATAGCACGCATTTATATCCCATATCTGTAAATCTTAAATTAATGAGCATTTGTTTGCCTACAAGTACCTTGATTCCTATATTTTGAATTGAAGCACTTACCATCGGACATCCATAGCGCTTTTTTGTTTTTATAGGATAATCTTCGAGAAGCTCTTCACGCCAATTATAGTTCAAAGTATTCACATGTCGCAATGCTATTTTTTCCTCATCTTCATCATCATGTTGCTGACTTCTTCAATCGCGGTAGGATTATATTTTCCTATGCTTTGATCTGGAACTTCCAGGGATCTTACGTCTTTTTGTTGCGAATTCCTAATATTTCTGTCTGTTTGTTTCCATTTCTCTTCCTTTGTTCTGAATCCGTTGCTTTCTAGATCATATCGAGCGTTCTGGAAATTCGTGCCAGAATTGCCAGGTCTGCTTCTCCTATTATGATGTCCTTGGGTCTTTGCTTTTTCAATATTTAGTGGTCCTGACTTGTCGAATCTTTATAGCAGTCCTAGTAAGCCATGAAGCGTGGTGATAGGTCTTCCAAAAATAGTCTTTCTGATCTCTTCACTGAAATGTTTTGCGAGTTTTAGAATGACTTCTCGGCTACATATTGTAGGAGTAAGTCCTTTGACCTCCCTGGACATGTTTATGGCATATTATGCCATAGATATATCTTGCGCAGGAGAGTAGTAGCCAAACTCTAGTTTTGACTTGATCTCGTGTTGGGTTGGCTCATTCACCAGGTCCCACCAATCTTTAGTCATGCCCCTCAAACAGCTGCTGATGATAAATGTTCTCTGTGTGTTAGTGGATTTAACTGCGGCCCAAAAATCTGTTGATTCCTCCAAGAATTCTATTGGTGATGACCCTTCATTGAAGATGGGTATCTTGGGTGTTATTTTGAAACATGCGCTGTTTACTTCACCACCTAGGTTATCTTGCTGTGCTTTCACAAGATTGTGGAATCTCTACTCGAGCTAAATGTCTTAGAATAACTCGCTGGATGTCTTGTTATTTTTTTCGAACATCTTTTTTGGCTAAATTTAAGATCCGTTCGTTTGTGGTCGTAGCACGATCCGTGACGTCTTTTAGTCCTCCTTTGAGTACTTGAAAACGAATTTCATTCATTTTTCTTAAAGAGACGACTTGACTGGTTGTTTACTTAAACCTTCTTGCTTTCACGTCCCCGATTTCTCCTCGTAATTCTGCTGATACTGTATTGAGTTTTCTTTCAACCCCACCAAGTCTGGAGAAAATTTCCCGAGCTGCATCTTGTAGTTTCTTGCTTTCGCGTTTCAGTTCGACTTATTTATCAGTGTCGACAAAATTGCGAGAATACATTTCATCATTGCTGGGTAGAATCGTGTATATGGAGGTAAAATCGAGTCTTTCTCGCAATGCACATTCGTACTAGATGTGTATTTTGGCGGCCTACCTCGAGGAATTTTTGTTTTGATTTAATCTTTCTTTAACGCTGGGTCTCTGTTCGGGCGCCAATGTGAGAGTTCTTGTTCTGATTTTAAATTTTAATAAATAAAATTTAAGAATTAATGACCCAGGACAAGCAAGTACACATTAAATCAGACAATTTCAATCAACAATTTTCTAATTTGTTTGCACTTTGAATTTTTTACAACGACGAGGTCTAGCAACACATTATGTACTCAATATAATACTTGAGGTAATTCAAACTTTAATATAACATAATTTTAATGAATCGCAGAATTGAGTTATAGTATTCAGATTCGAGCCTTTAATATAATCTCAAACAAGTCGTAATACTCATTAATAGCTATCAGGCTTGAATAAAGACAAATTTGTGTATCAGTCTCGCGAACTTCCTAAGTATAAATATCTAACTTACATGCATAATAATCAGTCTCATCATTGAATATCATAGGAATACGGCAGCTTGAGTAGCGTACACCGCGAGAGAGGATTTACTTTCAGTCTTGGCACCCTGGATCGCGTACATCGGGAAGATAGGTTCGGACTCGACAGCCTAGATAGCGTGTACCGAGGATGACTGGCAAGAAGACAGCTTGGACAGGTTCCGTCTTTTGCCCAGGATGGGAAACTGATTCTATGCCTGGATCGCGAACTAGAATTCAGTTGGAGGAAACATTTCGGATCAAATACAATATAAATCAATACAAATATAAATCAGCACAAGTTCTAATATCAATTTTCAATAAATATAAATCAATAAAATTTTCACTACCTGGAGCCGAGATGGCGTGCCCAGAAAATAAATAAGATTGAGTTCTTAGAGCCGAAGTGGCATACCCAAAAAACAAAATATAGTTAAGTTTTAGAGCCAAGGTGTCATACCTAAAACTTGGACAAAATCAAAATTGGATTCTAGAGCCGGGATGACGCGCCCAGATAAAAAAGGCGACAGTAGCTTAGGCAGCGTACACTGTCCAACTCAAAATACCATAGATTTTTTCGATGATGGTGTGCAGACAGCTTCCTTTTGCAGCGCAGAAGTGAAGTTGAGTCTTTCGAGGAGCCAGCTGAATGGTTATAGGGCCGCTCACCCGCTAGTATCGATTCTTAGTACGTTCGCCTTCTTATAGACTCTACTACTTAATTTGTTTGCAGGGAAAAGCTTCTTGCGCTTTCTAGTGGTAGCATTCCCGTACCAGTCAGCTCACGCTCACCTTTCATTACTACTTATATTGAGCTACCAGCCCACAGTGGCTATCTATCAGCCATCTACTTATATCCAGCTATAGCTGAAAATCGCAACCGTTACAAAGTGGCATCGAAGGCATTTGACTTGAAATTTCATTGAATAGTAAGAATGACACTGCCACTTGGGTGTCATGAACGATATTCACCCTTACTATCTAAGATTTCAACTACTGTTGTTCCAAGAAGTACTTGCATTGGCAGTCGAGCGTAAAAGCTAACTAAAGTTGTAGCAGAGTTTCACGTATGATTTATCTCTTTCTTGATTTCTTGAATTGGAATGCAGAAGGGTATTGTGTCGTTTTTTGCATTTTCTGCAATGACCTTTGCGACAAATCAAGTCTACGATGGTTAGGATTGAAACAATTGTGACAAATCGCTGACCTTTTTACAAAGTCATACCTATCTTGAGCTGACATGTTCTAAAATTGATTGCATGAATGGAGCGATTGTTCTTCTGAACAAAGAAAGCACGTGGGCTGGGAGTTCGCGTTTCCAGAAATGGTGGTTTCACATTTAGTAAACATAAGGTGTAGAGTGACAATTCTGAGATATTGGATATCTCAAAGAAAAAACATTATTTTTGAGCACACTAAAGCGCATTTAAAAGGGCAAGGCTTGTACTTTAAGATGCTGGCAGTAATTTTACAATAAAAGTTAAAATCGTTATGCTACATAACCTCAAATATAGGCAAAAACCACGATTTTCGCACTTTTAGCTTAGGATATCTCGAAAACCTGACGTGATGGAGCAATTCTGAGGCCAGATTCTTGTTCAGCGCACCAAAAGCCTTCGGAAAAGTATACTCTGGTTTCTGGTTCTGAAATTTGTTCGAATTTTGTCGGACTGTATTATCGTCCTCTAATTTGGCTGCATAATTTAAAAGACCCTCATTCCCGTTTAGGGCGCTGGTGTCCTCGATACAGCCGGTGAGGAATTGAGTTCCGATGAGGAACCTGACTCGGAAGAGTACGATACTGCCCCCTGAGGTAGAATCAGAAAATTTCCATCAGACAAAGCGTACCAAGGTAACCAGACTGAAGGCGCCGTTGAAAGATGTTAGGGACCCCATATCAGCGCACTGCCCTATCACCAGGAATGGTGCACCATATGGGGGAAAGAGACACTCGATCCCCGGAGATTTTGACTGTAACAAAGATGACCCAGTAGAGCAAGGTCACAATTTTCAGGGACCCCAGGTACGATACGCAGATTTGGCACCAAGTCGACTGCAAGCCTCGAGTGGGCAGAGGGGTGAGAGTCTCGGAGGCGCTCGAGCTATGAGCGGAACGGCTGCGGAGCGGGGACTACCGGACTCAGAGGAAAACAGGTGGATAGAGAAAGAGAGGTCGGTTTCGGAAACGCGCGAAAGCGAGATGAAATGCGATGTTTCGCCAGTCCCAGTCGTCGTAGAATCGTGTCTGAAATATAGCAAGGATAAACTATTTATGGGTAAAGGGCACATCGTCAATTTCGTATCGATTGATTGCAATTTAGATTCTCAGGTCAACAGGGATTTAATTAGTGCAAATATGATTAATCTTGATAATCTAAAAGCACAAAATCCACAAGTAGGCCAAACAATTGTTTTTGCACACAATGGTCGTTATATCTTCAACGTTGTTGTAAATGCCAGGGGTAGTGATCGTTCTTATCTCAACAATGTTTCGCGCGGAATGATGTCATTAAAAGAGGCAATGATCCCTCTCAAGGTCGAATGTGTAAAATTTTCAAAATTCGGAAATTGCTTAGATGATTTGTCATGGTCTTCACTTAAACAAATAATCCAACAGCATTCCGATGGAAATGGACTTCGTGCTTTCATTTGCTCAGGAGAAATTATTTTTCCTGAAAAATTTAATCGTGGAAAAATAATAAGGGAAGCCCATGAATCCACAGTAGCAGAACACAAAGGTGTCTCAAAAACGTATTAGAGAATACGAGGGGATTATTTTTCGAATAATTTTGAAACCCATGTTTAAAAATATATCAAATACTGTAGGAAATGCCCATGCAAATTACTGACACTCCCGCGCAACCCTTTGAAAGAGTCCAAATGGACATAGTTGGACCTTTGCCCGTTACCCCGCGTGGAAATAAATATATCCTGATGATTTAGGATAATTTTTCAAAATACGCCGATGCTATACCTGTAACCCAAATAGACGCAACCACCATTGCCACAGCCCTGGCGGAGCAATTCATTTCAAGGTATGGTTGTCCTCGTATAATCCATACCGATCAGAGAACCAATTTCACAAACAACCTCATGAAAACCTTTTGCAAAATTTTCGAAATTGAACGAGTCACATCGACTATGTTCCATCCCCAATCTCTAGGCTCACTAGAACGTAGCCACCAAACTCTGGTAGAGTATCTTCGACAATATGGTGATAAACAAAGCGGGGACGAATGGCTGCGTTTTGCCATTTTCTCGTATAATATCACAGTCGATGAAAGCACCAGTTTCGCACCTTATTCTCTTGTATTCGGTAAAGAAGCCAATATCCCAACTAGTTTTGCGAAAGAAGCCCCTCCTGTCACGTATGTTCAATACATGAATGATTTTTACAGAAAACTTCACAATATTCATTCAGAAGCTGCTGAAAAAATTAACGCTGCTTGAGAAAGATCGAAGAAATATTACGATAAAAAAGCAAACCCTGAAAACTTCAAGTACAATTCACAATAAAAGTGGACGAGCAGTGCGCTTGGTAGCACTGGTTGCACGAAGAGTTGGAGAACCGCTAGACTCGGTCCCTTTTCTTCGCCATAAGGATGAAGGGGAGAGGTTGGTGGACAACCTCATGATTCTCGTGATATTTCATCAGCGCACCATATCGACTATCTCTGTTTTGCTAAGACCCAAAAAAAAAAAAATCGTTGTGAATATAGAATTTAACTTGTAAATAGGCACGCGAATCTCATTCTATTATTCTTTTATATTTAGAAAATACTTATGATCCGTCACATGTAAATATAATTATAATCCGATTCATGTAAATATAATATCAAATTTTACGAAACATTTAGATAATTTCAATCAGTTCCTTTCAATATTAACAGCTTGAACCAAATAAATTGAGTAACATTGTTTTACCTTAACTTAAAAATTCTACTTTTTCTTGCAACACCTTTAAGATTTTATATTTAAATAAGATTATTATTGCGAAAAAGTAATTTCTTGACTTTTTCTATGTTATAAGAGGGATGGTGTAACGTGTTTCGACACACGTTTGATTTTTAATGCGTAAATCAGCACTCGCAGATACGCTCAATAACTATAATACCTTATCGACCAGCGCTAATATTTTGAATGTAGGTTATAATAGGCTATATTGAAATATTTTTAAAAACTTTTTAAAATAATCAGATTAAATATATTTAGAAAACTATAAGCTAATATTTAGGAACGTCGAAGGAAGTAGAAACTCGTGAGAAATTCACTAGGTCTCTTTCTTACGTCTTGAAAAATTCCAGAGATAAAGATTTAAGTTACCGAAACGAACCGTGAAAAATTAAGATATCCGGGCGAATCACGTCCAGCGTATAAACATATATCTGCAAGTTGTGAACAAGAGAGGTTCGAGATAGCCCACCCTCAACTTTAAAACCTTCTAACTTTCCCATGTAATAAAATGCCAGGAAATCTATTCTTTAACTCAAAATTGGTCCCTGATTTTCTTCAGGGTTCAGTCCTTGATTTTTATAGCTTTTCCAAAATCTCAGTTAACGTTTACGACAACCACTTAAAATACCGCCACATGTGTTTGGGATTAGCCCACTGAGGGGCCGTGGCTACGCCGCTTCGACCCTTCCGGCTATGTAGAAAAAAAAACGGGGTCCCGTTTCGAGCTTCTCAAGTACCTCAGGGAAATTGTCGCCGAACGACTTTACCACTCTAGCAACTCATAGGGCGTGACTTGTGACCCGTGGGCCCCTTGTGATAGAAAGAAAACATTCTGTACGGGATAGATTTAGAATTGCGATTGGATAAGCGGGGGTGTATCGCCGCCCTCAACTCGACGTGGCCCAGCGCTGCCACGGATCAGCAGCGGCCAAGAGCGCGCCAAAAGTCAGTCTATCGTCGATTTTTGCTTTGTTCACTTCACTTCTCTGGAAAAGTCAGAAAGATATTGAACTTAGAATCTCTCGGTTCGGACGCGTTCGCGATACCACGAGCATTCAGTGAAATGATTGTTAGTGTGTGACTCTCAACTTAAATTAACTATTCAATATAACTTCAATAAATGACGTCAATTATTTCAAATTAATTGTGCTTGTGTTTTGTGTTTTATTTCGCTGCCTAATACAAATTTCAGGAGGTCGTTTCAACGGCCGTTTGCAGCAGCGATCCCGATCAAAACGAACTTCTTATAATGATCGTTGGATTCGAATATTCGCGCTTGTGTCGGCCATTTTGGTCAAGGTATCGACGTAAAAACCTAAATTCTTTTGATATTGGTTGTAACCAAAGATATTATATACATAGATGCGGTAAGAGGCGGCAGAGTGGGGGAAACCGGCATTAGTAAGGAAAGATAAAT
>JAUMHM010086722.1:0-10794 GCA_032362435.1 Melikaiella ostensackeni
CCAATCCGATTTGGCTTTCCGTCCTCCCGGTTTTTTGAAAAAGACTTGATTGGTCAATCAGGTTCGACCAGTCCCCAGGGTGGGTGCTCTGGCCAAACGCAGGCATCGTAGAGATTATATATAAGAGCAACATAATTTGAAGCTTCAGTTTCAGGTTAGTCCTGAAGAAGTGAACTGCAATGTTCACGAAACGTCGGCAAGATCCGTAGTTTTGCACACGATTGAAACCCAAAACTTCTTCTTTCATCATAATGAATCATCGTGAAAGCATTAAATCTATTATCAATATAATCTTTGTTGCAACCTATACATTTAATTATGTAAACTACATTAGATAAGTTCTCTTTTGCATCCTTGTCTTTCATATTACTGAAATTTTTTCTTTTTTTACTACTTCTAAAATAAACATTAATATTAAACTATTTAAGAGAAACTCTAATTCTTTCAGGTGATTCTTGAATGTGTGGGACAGTTAAAGCTTCGTCATTTATATTGTGATCATCCAGCCACTTTTGTTTCTTGTTGTTTTTAGAAAAGTTATGAATTTCATGGACTCTTTATATAATAACACTCTCAATAAGCGGTAGAGGATAATCATTCAATTGTAGCGTTTCTTTGATAAACTTCAAATTTTCACTTCGAAAGTTAACAGGACCCAATGTAATACATCTGTCAGTTCAGTTTTTGACTAAATCAATTTTTTGGCAAAAAAGGTGATGAGGATTAAAATTTAAATATTGACCAGATGATGCTGGTTTTTATACCAATTTGCGATTAAACCTTCATTGTCAGTCTTGATGATGGATAAATCTAGGAGAAAATTCAAATGTTGTTATCCTGAATTTCTAAATCTAATTGTATAGAGTCTTCGACACTATTAAAACCTTCAACAAACTCATTAATATCGTCAGTGGGAATTATAGTTAGCACATCATTTTCAAATCTTTTGTTCAAAACTGGTTCAAAATTCAATTTAGACAAAGCTTTCTTTTCCACAAAATCAAGTACTATATTTGATATTATTAGCGTCAAAGGTGAAATTACTGGACAACCAGATACTTGTTATAATAATTGTTATTAAAATAAATAACTGTGTCGTTGGAAACCGTTCTCACCACAATTAGCATTTCAACTATTGGTATTTCAGTTAATTTTTTATCGCTTTTTAATTTCTGTACTATACTAGTCAAAGTTAAATTTGTCGGAATGCTATCAAACATGAAAACTACCTCTAATGAAACCATCGAGTTCTTGTTGGGTACTTTCACATCTCTAATTTCATCTTCAAATTCGAAATATTAATTTCATACTACCAAATTTTTATACTACGAGACAGGTAATTTTGTCTCCATAATATTGTATTGAAAACCAAATATTATGTTAATGTCTATTTTCTATTATTTTCAACTGACACATAAACTCCGATTGTTTTTCATTTTTACATTCGCTTCGAAGTTTTCTCTTATGTATTCGGTATTTAAGTTTAGCATATAAAATTTTCCTGGTTTTAGTCGATTCAGCCTCAAAAAAGACGCAAGGCCGTGTCGAAACGTCGGATTGTGTGAATTCAGATACTCCAATATATTTGTGAAATAAAATTTTTGTATTTATTTGAAAAGTATAAGCGTGACGAACTTTTCTAATTACGATAACACATTCGATCATATTTCGAACTGTCATCAAAATTGCCGTTCGAAACAAACTCCCAAGAATCATAAACCTTACTAGGAAGAATTAACTTTTCCAAATTATAAACCCCATTGTAGATTGTGACTAAATTCAATTGGACAGGCTTCATGAAATTATTAACAATTAATAAAGAGAATTTTTCTTGTCTGTGGCGAAGAAAAGAATTAACATATATCTTAATAAACTATGAAGCCTTGTTCTCTATTTTCTCAACTAATATATTCATCTATTATATTCATATATTCATGTGTCAGCGAATGAAAATCATATATGTGTTACAGCGTGATGGAGGAACAAGAGTCTTCTGGTGAGACTGATTCCACCTTTAATTGGTGGATTTATGATTCACGAGGTTCTACACTGCCAAATAATAATGAAGGAACCTTACACACTATGCGTCATTCTGATCGCGAATGCATTGAACGAACTAAGCTCCTAATGTCAAAACAAAAACGTAAATTCAAGGACGAAGAAGAGGATTCCGATAGGCAGAAAGATAATCGAAACTGTAGCAATAACAAAAATGGAGAGCAAGAGGAAAGCGAGGATGACAAGAGCGAATCAGAAGGTTTGTATTCAATTATTCGTCTGCGTAAATTAAAATAGCTTGTACGTGAATTACCATAAAAATATTTTGTATATAAAATTAAAACAGCAAAAACAGAGGGTTTTGCGAGCGCGAGGCATCTCCTCGTATACCGAACAACTTCTCTCAGATAACACACAGTCAGGAAAATGTGATAAACGTTTGGAGACAGAGAATTGTGATCAAGACTCGAATCTACCAAGCTCGCGCAAGAGGAGAAATAATCGTCCGTGTATGTTTCAACTTTTATAATTTCCGAACTTTTGACCATTCCTGAAGTCACTATAGGAGATGTTTGAAGTGTTGACCAGGGTGTAAATATCAAGTTGATGATTATATAAATGATCAAACAATGTTGATTACGGGTCAGAAGTTCCATATGATTGTTGGAGCTGAGAGATCTCTCATGAACGATATTGACGTTTCGACTGTTTGTCGACTTCTTCAAAAAAAAGATACAGACAGGATATTAAAAAATCCTAGTTGTTAATGAAAAGTGATATTTAAAAATGTTGACGTATCATGTGAATGTGAAATAATCCACGACGAAAAAAACATAGAGCAAAGAGAAGCGTTATAAGCGTAAAAAAACTTCTTCAGGTGTGCAATACCATATGTGATGTCATGAAAAATCACTTGACTCCAGCTGCCGGACGGACATATTTAATTATTAAAAAATCGTTATCGATGTAATCAAACGTTACATCACATATTATATACTTAAAAAAGTATTTGTACATTTATAACGCTTGTATTTACTCTATAAGGTGCTTTCTTCGTTGTGGATTTTTCTCACTCTTATGATCCGTTAGTATCTTGAAATATTACTTTTCATTGAATAACAGGTTTTTCCGATGTCCTGTCTCTGTATTTCTTTTCTAAAGATGATTTTCGACGAACAGTCGAAACGTCAGTATTGTTCCTCAGAGATCTCTCAACTGCAACAATTATATGAAACTTTTGATCAGTAATCAACACTCTTGGATTATTTATACCACCATACACATGATTTCTGAAATCATTTTTGATCATTTGCGATGATTGGGTTGTATGAATTACGAGTATAAGGCCATATAATGTTTCTCATTAACTTCGTCGCACAAGGCTTTCCAGTAACGGGTCTTGATACAGTTTGAAGCCATCATCAGTTTTTTTTGCAGCCTGTAGTTCTCGCTTCCCGATCCGACTTTACTTCTCGTCAGGCTTCCTATCGTTCAGCCAGGTTTTTGACCTACCAACCCGACTCCCGATTAACGCCGATCTCGTGCAGAAACTCCTCCCAGCTATTATTGAAATATGTTGTTCTAAACGAAATAACGCAGCTTTTCAGCTCGTCTTACCATGAATCAAAGATGTTAAGGAAACTAGACTTCGCCGCCGTAATTCTATATTTCCTTCTTTGCCTGCCCTTCTTCACCTTCGCTCCTTCCTCTGTGCATTTTTTAATGATCAGCTGAAGTTTGTAGATGGTAGTAGAGCTAGTGCATCCCAAGACTACTCACAAAACCTTGCATTGTATCCGACAAAAATGCTGAGTGCAGAATCACTGGCACAGATAAAAACACGTTCCAAACAAGCTCTAACCAGGCTTTAATACACCACTTACACGACAGCCGGATCAACCCCTCATGAGACTCTTGCGATAACTCGCACAACATTCACATCCTTCCCGCTCGCCCTCCTCACCAAAATAACCCTAAGGTATATAAATATCACGTAACAAAGTATTGCATGATCTCCGATGGCAAGGGAGACCTCTGACTGTAAGACCACATGCGACCTCATGAGGATGTGCAGCTGACACGTGGGGATATAGATGGACAGACCCAGTTCCCCAAGCCGGAGGATCAGCACCTATTTTGTTATAATCATTATTATTATTATACCATTGGGCTAAATCCCTTACGGGTAAACGTAACTCGTTCGTTTCTGGTCTCATTTTACTACTGGGGATTGAGGAATTTGTATGGTAAATTTGGGTACGGGGTGTTTATGAGGAGAAGGAATAGGTTTTAGATCAATCTCCCAACGTCGCTCCGACACAAGTCGCTTGATCAATCCCTCTAGCAATCAAGCCAGGTGAAGAGCTTCGCAAAGCTATTATAATAACGGGAATAATTATAATAATCCACAAGGAAAAACTCTTCGCGCGGGCTCATTAGTATCCAAAATCCTTCGTTTCAGGCATCACTCTTCTTCTTATTAACAATTGCTCTCCATATATCCCTATCCTTATATACCTTTCTTGCTTCCGCCACATCCATGCATATTCGGCAGGAAATGCATTCCAACCGCGTTCACTTTACTCCTACAATTTTCTTGATACATCCAGATCTCGTTACCATACAACATCGTGGGTGCAAGCACAGAGTTACTAGAACACCAATTATTGGTCGATATCTGTCCACAAGACTCTCCTTGAAGGGACACTGTCGGGGTCAAATACTAACGAAGCACGACTTTCCTTATAAAATACGTACAGTGACGTACAGTGGTCAAAATCAGGAATTTACTATTCATAATCCTCTACAGGCTCTATTTCTTGACGGATTTTGATTTTTTTTTTAAAGAAACGCTCAACACTAAATTCTTTAAAACTTGGCTAGCTTAGATCTTTTTATGTGCAATAATATTCAAACAAAGTGACAAAGTTAGCATTTTCAACAATATGATTTTCATTTCTGAAAAAAATGCCGAAAAATCTCAATATTGATCAGTATTATTGAACGTACCCTCATAGAATCTAAATAATTCGAATTATAGTTAACTTAATTATTATAAACAATTATTATAAGCTTATTTTTGACTGTGGTGCTTAACTGCAGTAAACATTTTTTTCTATCTAAAATTTGTTAAATTGACTGCTAGATCTATATATACTAACGACTTATCACTATACGTTAACTTAGTGTCTGAAAGTTTTTTTTATTAAAACTAGAACATTTTTGCGTGTAAATTAAAATTTATTCGGAACAGTACTCGATAGAACGTTAATCGTTCCTTAAAGTAGCTAGAATAGTTAGGCATTGTGAAACTCAGATCTATTATATCAACTGTCTAAAAGTGCTTGCGCAGTTCATGAAACGGCTAAAAATTTTGCACAGAGAGTGTAACTGTCGATTATTACACAATCCGCTAATAGCAGTTCATGAACTGTCTAGATATTTCACGAAATGTCTGATTACACTAAGTTGCTACGACAAATACAGTTTCATCAAATCTAAATAATTTTTTCTTCGCGATTCGGAAATAAAAAGTCCGATTTGATCAGAACGTTATTAAATCTAGAAAATATAGTAAATTCCAGCGAAAGTCAATTTTCCATAAAATTGTGTACATTTAGTACGGGAGTTTTTATTGAATTTAACAATATCTTTATTCAATTCGAACAAATTTTATTTGAATCCAACGAACTTTCTTCTATGTGCTTGTTATTCATTACAGCTTTGTTTTTATTTATTACTGCTAAAAGATGATTTTTTGAACTTCTACTAGGGGAAGCAATATGAAAAAAGGGTTGAGGTTGTAGTTATAAGTTATTAGAAATTGAATTTCCCTTTTTTATGAGCTTCTAATAATAATGAATTTACATATAAGTAATAAGTATATGAGATGAGTTAAATTTTAAAGAAACCCGCACAAAATGTATAGTGGAAAAAGCCTTTCGGTAAAATTGTCAGATTACAACATTTGATAAGCATATCATCTAGTAAACTAAAGGAATAGAAAACTCGGCTTGACCGAACTTCGACCGAAAGGCCTTTTCAGTACATTTTATGCAGGGTCCTTTAAAAATAAAATAAAAAGGGATGAGTCGTATATAAGTTATCATTTTAATCATCATACTAACGACTATTCTCAGGAATTTTCACCATGTTGAGGTTATGTAGTCAGTTTAGAAAATTCAATGTCATTTAACACCAAATACGAACATTTTTGGAAAAATTTAAACGTATTTACCAATAACTTTCGTTACAAATTATTGAGTTTTCGACATGATTAAAAACTATAGTAACTTATAACTATAAAGTTTCACTTATGCTTTTAATTTTTGTTATTTTTTTATCACAAAAATGAAAAACTCTGATAACTTTTTAAAATCTGAAAAGGTCCTAGGGCGTCCCAATGCGGTTAAAAAATTTCAATATCAAGAATTTACAAAAATTTCCCTATGGTTACGAAAATTATGGTAATTTTGTTTTATGCGCAGTTTTTGGTATCACATGCTAGTATAAACTTAAAGTTAAGAAATTATAACTTTCGTTTAAGTTATGATATTTTTAAATAAGCAGAGATGACAGTTTTTAGGATTTGATTTTTTTAAAAAATGTATTATTATGTATGACGTTTCTTCGGTTCGCACTAAAGAAGCCAGCTATAATTTTCTCAGAGAACAAAAGCTTTGGTCGAGTCCCTGAAAAGATTGAATGATTATAATCACACTAATATAATTTGCTGAGTGAAAAACATCATCAGTTGAACAAACTAAGTCACAGAAATTAATATTACAAAAATTTAATATAACATAGTTTAACATAATATAGACAGTTTCGCGTTTTGGACATACTTTAGTCAGCTTTTGGCGCAGAATCTTCAGTTTTTTATTCTAGTCTGCCACTATATGCGTTACCGGAGAGGCTTAACTATAGAATATTGGTGAATATCAACCACTGTCATTTTTCATAAACAAATCAGTTAAACAAAAGCAAAATTTTTGCATTTTTGCTCAAAACCTTTGGATTTTTTGTCTACAAGTCTGCCTCAGAATGCGTTACCAGTGAAGCTTAACTACAAAAAAATTGTTGACGATTTACAGTTTTTATTGCTATAAACAAATTTCATAAGCAATAGCACTTTGTTTTAACAGAAAATTTTGATTCTTCCCCGTATTCACATCAGTATATCTCAGTGAAAACAGACAAATTTAAATGTTTGTTGACAGATAATAATCTTGATTCTTACAAAAAACCTTAGGGACAAACTGAGAAGTTTGGCATTTCTGAGTTAAAAAACTCATTTTAACCAGACTTTCTCTGATTTGCATCAAAAAGTTTGATAAACTACGAGCCTCTATCCAGAATTGAAGTTCTCTATTTTTTCAAACAAATTTAATAATCAAAAGCCCATTTTTGACATTTCAGTTAGAAGAATGATTCCTTTAACTTATTCCCTTTAAAGTAACTCCAGAAAGTAGGATAACCACAATTATTGATCATCAATTAAACTGCTCTATCTGCATAAACAAATAGAATAAACAAAGGCCATTTTCCGACGTGTGAATTCTATAAAAGAAAGTCATGGAGTTCTTGATGTTGATCATGGACTCCTTCAATTCCAGTCCTTTTTCATAGTTCATGAGGTTCTATGTACTTTTATTTGGTTAATCCAATAAATCGATTATAAAATTTGTTTATAATATTGACAATTGTTAATAATCAAGAATGTTTTGTAGTTAAGGGGGGAGTCTCAAGTAAATTGTCATAAATAAAGTGATTTTCGAGAATTTCGGTTAAAAAAGTGTCTTGATGAATTTTGTGAAACTCTTGCTATATATTTTCGCATATTTAAAGAATTAAAAACAGGAAATTACAAGTTAAATGAAACGCTTCAAATGTTACTCAATGGATTTGTTGCGCACAGCCTCGACGTTGAAGGTGCTGATCGGCGTGCAATGTAGAGCTTTTTGCTTTAGTTCTATAACAAAAAAAAACAAAAAGATTTAGGCTCTTCATAAAATTTAACGTCGGGTGAACTTCAGTTCTTAATGATATCTCATCTTTGACTCACCTTATTACATAATCAAAGATGAACATTTTTTCGAACAAATCATGTGCTTGACACTCCTCCTTTAAGCCTATTTATTCACTTATTTTGAGACAGGCTTGCGTAAAAAATCAAAGATTGTGCGTATAAATGCAAATATTTTGATTTTGTTTGTAAAATTTGTCTATAACAATGACAATTGTTAATAGTCAACAATTTTTTGTAATTAAGCCTCCCCGGTAACGCATTTTGAGGCAGACTTGTGTAGAAAAAACCCAAGATTCTGCGCGAGAATGCCAAAATTTGGCTATTTTTCATCCGGTTTGTTCATAAAAACTGAAAATTGTTAATACTCATTAATGTTCCGTAGTTGAGCCTCTCCGGTAACGCATTTTGAAGGAGGCTTGCGTGAAAAACAAAGATTCTGTGCAAAAATGGCAAAATTTTACTTTTGTTCATCTAATTTGCTTATAAGAATAATGCTTATCATATTTCGACAAACATTTATGAGGATGTGCAACTTCTACAAGCAGATTAAGTAATTTAACGGGAAACAAAAGTTCAGCTCTACAAAAAAATGCGGATCTATGAATTTTCCTATAATAATTGTTTATAACAATATTAATTTTATACGTAGTATACATGTCGACAATTTACTGTTGCGCCAGAGATGAACATCAGCAATTTCTTTTACCACTGAGTGGTAGTTGTATTCGCTGACGTATTTACAAAGTGTTGTTTTATCGCGCTGATTATTTTCTTAATAGTAAAAATATCAATATGTTCGACCCATATATACTGCGTCCAATTTCCTACATATTATTTGATACAATCCATTAATTTTCCAAATTTCGGTGCAATATCTTTGAGAGATATGTAAACAGTTTCCAGGAGTTGGTTTCCAATTTGAAAAACTATGTTCGCCTTTGCTTTTTTACAGATTCTAATAATAGATTCATATATATTTTCAATAAATGCAAGAATGAAAATTTGACTGAAGTCAGTTGCTCTTCGTGAGAAATAATGTTGGTTGATAGCTTCTCATGTAAAAATTTCGTAGTAGCCGTGACAGAGCCCAGACCAAGTAAAATCGGGCCCTGATCGAAAAACCAGGTCTCGGCCCGATCACTAATAGAACGTACGGCCCTCCTCGGGCCAGACCTGGCCGCCCGAACTCGTGTAGATTAGATTCTTGTTAAGAGCAACTTTTTAATTATAGTTATCTTCTTGATTTCACACAGAAATAAATACAAATATAACTTTGGCATAAGCAATAAGCGTACTAAGATGAACCATCACTTCTTCTTCAGTTACGATAAACTTGGAGCAAGCAGCATCTGAAAATAAGTTGAATAAATGTTAGTTCAGATTAAAAAAATATGTACATAGATGATGTAACGCGCAGAGCACCCGTCAATGAGTCTGCAAACAATGCCGATCGCCCCAGGGTTGGGGCTGCTCAAAATAATTCAGATGGAAAAGCGGTGACAAACCGACGAGATAATGAAGGTTTTAAGTTGGTGGATCGACTCAGGGATGACGTGCTGGATTGCTACGATTCCAGCATTATCCCTGATCGCAGAAATTAAATGACGCGCCTGCACACTCTGTGGTGCCAGGAACAACTAGATCTTTCGCACTTTTCGCAACAGCTGTTGTAGAACCGCGCCAAAAGCCACTTGCGAGAAGGATACGTACACGGATTGCTTCCCTAATCGCTGTAAGAACAAGGCGCAGACGCAGAAGAGGAAGCGCCATTAAGAGAAGTCGCGGAAATCAGACATCCCTGAGAGATGATGGCGATTTGAAGACGAGGAAGAACATTAACATCTAGGATCTTTCTAAGACCCAAGATCTGACTGAAGTGGCTGTTGCCCTTCATAAAGATCTCTCAAAGGCGTCCGACCTCGAGACCATAACTTGTTCAGTTTATGATGCGATGAGAGCTTCGGCCGATTCGAATGAAAGGGTAAAACGGACGATGGATTCAAAGACCAAAAGGCGCTTACATCAACTAAACAGCAAGATTGTCTGGGCTGGACAGAACTCCTCCCACATGCAGTATGTGATTGAGACCGAAACGTCTGGTAAGTTTTTCATGGTCAAAGTCCAGAATCTTGCTCACGAACTGAGGATCCACCATCTCACACTGAACAAGTCAAAGCTGCTGATTGTCAAGCAGCACACTGCTAAAAAAATGCTCCCCCCCCTCTTCTTCTCTCTCTCTCTTTGAAAATTGAAAAAATTTTATTTTTGTTCTTTCTAATTTATTTTGTGTCATTTCTTAAATTCTGTGATCTCGTACATCGATCGTCCAAGCCGGCCTTATTTCTCGTCGTATCTGTTCGCACACTCTTAGTTTTCTATTCATTATACACACACATACACACACGCACGATCGATCCACACGGAACAATCCAAGAATGATAGTCTTTCACATCCATCTCGCAAGTGCCTTGGCATTTTCCTGGCACACCGGTATGGCTTCGAGGTTATGAAGCAGTGATGATTTCACAGCTCTGACCGCACCGATGACAAGGACAATCATTTTCGCCGAATATTCTTTGTACTCTACCCGCAGCTCTCTTATAAGGTCTCGATACCTCTCCTCCTTTTCCTTCTCCTTGACTGTGATGTTGGCTTCGGTCAGAGCCGAGAATTTGATCACGAACATCGTTTGTTTCTCTTTACAAGGAGTACGATGTCACGTCGTTAGTGTACAACCTTTAGCCTGAAGTCGAAGTTCCAATAAATTT
>JAUMHM010086723.1:0-10792 GCA_032362435.1 Melikaiella ostensackeni
CCGTAAAAACGTGAGATGTAAACGTAGTTCCGCGGTCCGGGATTATACGCCTGGATCTAGTGTAGTTGTGAAAATACTCTTTCATGTATTTAATTTCAGATTTAGTTGATTTACAAGGACCACAGTGATCAGCGTGTAAAACAAGAAAAGTTTCATCTCAAAAGTTTCATTATAGGGAAATCCCTCCGGTTTTCCACAGAACAGTAAATATTCAACGCATCGGAGACAGTTCACAACATATTCTTTAACTTTTCCATGCATTCGAGGAAACCAGTAAACCTTGGAAACATGGTTAACAACTTTATCCACCCCTACATGTCCTAAATCATTATGAGAAGATCTAATTATGTTTTTTTTTCCATTGATTCCGGTACGTAGAGCAACAATTTCCCATTCTTGTCTTTCCGGTATACTAGTCCATCGCGAAGTTCAGAAAATTTTAACTCTCTTTCTTCCAGGTTATCCATGATTTTACAGACTTCCTCGTCTCTGTCTTGGCGAATCGATAGAGTCTTTTCGAACGTATTTCCCTCTTTCACGTGAATACAGCGACTTAACGCGTCGACGTGGTTCATGACTTTTGTCGGGTCGATGTATAATCTCGTAAGTGTATCTTTCCAAAAAAAAGAGGTCATCGCGAAATTCGTGGGTTAACATTTTGTTTACTAAGCGTTAGACGAAAAGTATCACAATCTGTGATAATTTAAAATTTTATTCCATCAAGATATATGTGGAACCGTTTTATTGCGTAAACGACCGCAAGACATTCGAGTTCAAAGCTATGATATTTTGATTCTTTAGCAGTCGTTCGCTGGCTAAAATACATAATTGGCCTAAAAGAGCCGTCGTCCTGTTTTTGTATCACGATGGCACCAAACCCACTTGTCGATGCATCGCAATGCAGTTCTGTGCTAGCTTTCGGAGAATAAATCGCTAAAAGGGGCCTACTTGTCAAATATTCCTTCATCGTATCGAACGCTTTGTTTTCGGCAACTCCGAATTTATATTTCGCATTTCCTTTAAGTAGATCATATAATGATTTAGAGAGAACTGAAAACCCTGGTATGATTCGGCGGAAGTACCTAACGAGACCGAGAAAACGATGCAATTCCTTTGCGTTGCAGGGTATCGGATAGTTCTGAATAGCCTCAATGTGTTCCTTAATGGGACGATTACCTTGATCACATATACGATAGCCGAGATAACTGATTTCTGTTTGAGCAAAATGACATTTGTCCAGCCGAAATTCTACGTGATTTTCTCCTGCCAATTTACAAACTTCACGTAAAGTGGCAAGGTGCTCGTCGAGATCGTGAAAAACTACTAAAATATCATCCAAATAAAGGAGTATTTTATCTTGTCTCATGAGAGATGCAAAGACAGAATTGACGAATCGCTGAAAAATTTGGGGTGCATTGGTCAGGCCAAAAGGCATTCTTAAATATTCAAACTGTCCTAAAGGCGTGACGAAGGAGGTATATTTTATTGATGATTCGCTCATCTTTACATGGTGAAAGCCGTCTTTCAAATCTAGGGATGCGAAGTACTTCTCATCTTTTAGCCGATCTAGATTGTCCTAAATCAACTGAGTCGGGAAATTATCTCGTCCTGTAATTTTGTTTATCTCACGATAATCCTCGTAAAGACGAATTTCACAATTTTTCTTCCTGGTAAAAACAATCGGACTCCGTGCGGTGAGTTGCTAATTCTTATAAATCCTGTACCTTGCAAATTATCCGAAATTATCTGTAGATTCCTTTTATCAGAAAAAGATAATCATCGCGGCCAAAAACTAATAGGTTGCTGATGTTTCAGTTCAATCGACGTTTCCAAATCAGGTTCTGTTTTTTCGGCATTAAAATATTCGAGGTAATCAGTTTTGTAAGCTTCGCGAATTTTCTTTGTCGTACCCTCACCGATTTCTGAATTTATCTTCAATAATTCGCGAGTACATACTTTCCATTTTATCAATAAAATGTATTTGAAACATCTGATTAATTTTTTGCTGAACTTCATTCAATGTACTCTCAATATTTTCTCCAACTAGAAGAATTGCAACGGAAGCAAGTCCGATTCATACTTGTGAAAGCTGCCCTGCATTGAGATGCGATGTGTCCCACTTCGCGGCACTTATAGCACTACACATATGAACCTCTTGTTATTGGTTGCATCAATTTATAGATTTTTCATGCCGGGCTTAAATTCTTTGCTACTTTTCACATCACTCGTTTTCTTTTCCGGGAGACTAATTTTTTCGAAGGCCTTAAGCGAGACCGTTTTCGCTTTAGAGTTCATTAGACGAGCTTGGTTTCGTAGTAGCTCATCGTTCACTCCGTCAACTAAATAATCGATCAGTTCTTCGTCGGGAATCAGTACACGGTTTGCGAGTATAATTTTCTCGTGAAAATAGTTTGCGAACGATTCACCCGTCTGCCAGAGTCGCGCTTCAAAGTCTTTTCTCAATGTGAGTTTCGCGGGTCTAAACTCGGACGTTCGTTGCATCTCGCGCAAAAGGTCAGGGAGCTCAAAGTCAGATGCTACGCCTTCGAGTGAAACCAACTAAGAGCACTGCCTTTTAAACGCGAGCTAATCATGACCTTAATCGCTTTATCGTCAAGATCGTAAACCATATTTAGGAGTTCTAGCTGTTGTTTCCAGTTCAAGAACGCGTTGCCAGTACCGTCAAACTCACCTATGAGTTCCTTGATCGCCCGAATTCCACCACTCGGCGAGGATGAGCCATTAGAGGCAGCGACCGATAGCATGCCTGGCGATGCCGTTCCAATCTGTCGCTCTCTTCTCAGAAGATCCCGCTCTCTTTCCAGAAGCTCTCTCTCCCGTCGCAGCAACTTTCTTTCACGTTCCATGTCAGTTGGAACAACTGCAATATTTTGATCTTGGCCGGGGCGCTCGACGCGATCCTCGGCCTGTCGTACTGCTTCGCTTTTTCTCTGTTCCTCAACAACTCTTCGTTCTTCTTTGCGCCTTTGCTCACCTAAAGCTCTTCGTTCCTCCAATGCTCTTTGCTCTTCTGCGGCTCTGCGCTCATCTTCGCGCCTTTGTTCTTCGAGAGCTCGCTCTTCTGCAAGTCTTGCTTCTTCAGCGATCCTGCGCTCTTCGACATCAAGAGTCTCCCAAATGTTCGAGTCAAATGCTGTCAACCGAGTTATCAACTCTGGTTTGTTACCCGAAATTGGCAGATCCCTCACGCGTTAAAACTCTTTCAGTTCCATTAACGAGTATTCGTTAGGATTTCTACTTTTAGGAACCAGTTTTATCACAACTCGACACGATTTTCATGAGCACAATACACTCAAAACACTCGGGTCAAAATTTGCCTTTCCTCTCACACAGAGAGGGCCACACGTTCCACACACACACAGTGATTGAACTTTCGTATCGTCTCACATAGAGAACACAAAATGGTGGGCCTATGCACACAGCGACCGAATTGGCTTTGGCTCATACAGAGAATTGAAGTTTCCACGCACACAGCGATAGAATTTTCCACTTGCACAGATCGCGAATTCCATAAGCGTGGCACAACTCGCTATCGATTTTTAGCTCACCCAGAGCAAGGATGGAAAACGACATCACGCGTTCCGTTCGGCACCTATCCACGAGAAGAAACAAAGAAAAAATTCTATTTTGGTTCCATTCGCGTTCGCTGATGTCAGTTATCCGACTTCTGAGACTGTAGTCCGTGGATAAAGGAGAAGCGCGAAATGACGAACAATCGGACGGTACAGTATTTTCAGGTTTATTCAATTAAAATTTACATGTTGCTCGCTCGAAACAGACTGATGCCAGCCTTTTTCTGCCGCTCGCTCGCAGGCGCGCCTCGGCGGTTGGAAAGGAGAAGGCCCCATGCCAGATGATCAATCAGAGCGCGAGCTCAATGTGAATCTTCCCGCAGTAACGAGTTCTGGAAAGTTCTCGATTTCTGGCAAAATCCTGTTTCCAGAAGCTTCGAGAACTCTAAATGCAAAATATTATCTACAAGTTTATATTTATATGTACCTGGTTGTCCACGTGACGCCGCATCGCCATCACCACGATGTGCACCTGGTATGGGTGCAGACGTCTGTGGTTGGGCTGTAGTTAAAAAATTAGTGACAGTGCTAGTTCAAGATTAAACGTACTTGGAGACTTTATTTGTCAATCTTTTGCTCGGAATATGCTTAAAAACAATGCTTAGTTAGCAGTTTTTAAAATCCGACGTAATTGTTGATGTTATAAGCAAATTTAAAGAAAAAGTCTGTTGAGAGAAACATTAGAATTACAAAGCTAGATGTAGGATATGACAAAAGCTTGGAAGTTTGCAACGTTTATAAATGAAAATATGAAATTTTCGAATTTTCTTTTACTAATTACTTGCACCCGGTTTCAGATAATACTAAAAACAGTTCCATCCTAATGTCCCTAACATCCGACTGGGTTTAACTCACCCACGAACTTTGAAAATATACGGAAAATTAAAAACAAAAAATTCACATTCGTTTATAAACGTTGCAAACTTGAGCTACGCGAATATAAAGCGGGACAAAAAAGCTTTGAGAATCGAACCTTGCGGTTGTTGAGAAGGTGGTCCATCGCCACTACTGGCAGATGTTCCCGGTTTTGGGGCTGAAGCTCCAGCTTCTTCAGAACCCCCTGAGGGCTTCTTCTTCCCTAAATTCAAACAGATTTACAATAAAAATTAGATGTATAGAATAATTTATAACTTGATGTATTCAAAAAAAAAATAATAATAATAATAAACGAATCTAAAGAGACGAAGCGTTTAAAAATGAAACTTGTACAATATCAAAGCAGTAGCTGCCAAATGTGAATAAAAACAGGTTTTTCAAATTTAGATTATTTCGTAGTGAATTCCATTTAAAATTATGCAATTCCAAAGCAGAAGACATCAGAATTGAACAATTGATTTTTAAAAAATTGTTTTTTTTATTCAAGCATTAGGCGCTATTCTAATTCAAAAACAAGGAAGCGAAAAACGTGTTGTTTCATATAATAGTCGGAAAACGACTCCTGAAGAACAGAAGTACCATTCACACGACTTAGAAACTTTGGTTGTATTTGTTGCTCTAAAAACATTCCGAGTATATTTGATAGGAATTAAATTCACCGTCGTTACTGATTGCAGCGCGATAAGCGCTACTGTAAATAAAAAGGATATTCAGACAAGAGTTGCTCGTTGGTGGGTGTATCTACAGGACTATAAATTTGATGTCGTGTATCGTCCCGGAGCACAGCTAGCTCATGTAGACTACTTAAGCCGCAATCCAATAGATTGTTTTGCTGTAGGTGTTACAGAGAAAGAATGGATCAAAGTAGCACAGGTACAAGATCCAGACATTGACGTGATCCGTAAGATTTTAGAATCAGTCAATATGCAGCCAGAAACAAAACAAGACTTTGACAAGTATGACCTCCAAGGAGGTATTGTTTTTCAAAGGACTGACTCGGGCAATAAACGAATGTCGCGTTTTAATGTTGTAAGGTTGTGTTATGACGAACAAGGGCACTTTGCACTCGAGAAAACGTTATAGAAGGTACGGGAGCATTATTGGTTCAAAGGTATGAGAAAGTTTGTTGCTAAATTCGTCAATGCATGTCTAAATTGTCTATATTACAAAAATGCATCAGGGCGTAAACCTGGTTTGTTACATCCCATAGAGAAAATTGTCATCCCATTTCATACGATACATCTTGATCATGTTGGACCACTTGTACGGAGTGATCGCAAAAAAACGCAGATTTTAACGATTGTTGATGCGTTCACTAAACTTTGTATTCTTGAACCTGTCTGTCATACTTCAAGAAAACATGTGTTGAGAGCACTAGGTCAATTAATTGCAATTTTCGGAGTGTCCAACCGTATAGTAAGCGATAGAGGAACGGCGTTCACGTCATACTCATTTAAATCTTTCTGTGAGGAGTATGGAATCAAGCACGTACTTAACGCAGTTGCTACACCACGTGCGAACAGACAGTGTGAGCGAATGAATCGCACACTTTTAAGTTCACTCGCAGCTACGTGCGCTGGAAACGTAGAGGAGTCATGGGACGAGAGCGTGAAAAAGGTTCAGAGCGCTATCAATTGTTCTACCAACAGGACTACACGAATGTCACCGACTCAACTTCTTTTTGGTTACAAGCCGCGCAGTATGGCTGACGCAAAGATACTTGCGGTGATTCAAGACAAATTAGATCAGGTTGACTTGCAGGATTTGAGGTCCGCGGCGAAGGCGTCCACGGATGAAGAGCAGGTACGACAGAAAAAGAGGTTCGATATTCGCAGGTTCAAACCTCCCTCGTATTCTACTGGAGACGTCGTTATGGTAGATGCACTTCCCGTTGCCACTGGCGAAAGTAGGAAGCTGGTAGCCAAGGCGAAAGGACTCTTCAAGGTAACAGCTGTTCTGCCAAACGACAGATACGACGTTCAAGACCTTCGGGACTTGAAGAAATCGCCAAATCAACGCAGTATTGTAGCAGTCGACAGTTTGCGGAGATGGGTCACGTTTGACGCTACTCAGTGAGCTGGTGAGTAATTGCAGTAGGCTGCAGTGACATTGGCAGGCAGAGCGATTAGCTATAGTGACTGAGATCGTCATAAATATGACGTAAGTATTAAACGCAGTCAGTGACTCTGAGGTCCGATTCTTGGTCAGGATCGTGTCCGGACAGGGCACTGGCGAGATTTGGACCAAGGCCGAGTCTAGTATTCCTAGGTTAAGGAATGGTCAACCTTATACTGGGTGGAATACTGGGCAGAGGTCAGGACTGAGGTAGTCGTAGTCAGGACTAGCACTTGATTAAGGAGGCCGGTTGTCCTCTTAATCGTAGGTGTCCTTGGCAAGACTAGCAACCGGTAAAGCTAAGCTTGGGAGGAACATTGTTGTTGCAGAATGGCCCTTTCGTAGTGCAAATTAAAACCTTGGAATATTCCTCGCCTTTACTTCTAAATCCCAGTATGAATCGGTGATAACTGCATATTGGTGGAGACTTTCAGGGAACTGATCACTCTTATGCGGGTGTTTATTCGAAATACAGCTATCACCCTTCCTTCACATGATATTTCTTTATAGATAATGAGGTGTCTCTATTTCCAGGAATACTTGAAAGTCTATCTGGAGTTCAAGGGTCGTGGGCGACCTAGTTGTCAGGTAGGCCGAATGATGGAAGCATTTTTTTGAAGCAAGGGCTAAGCAACGTACATAGGACTGTCGCCAGGGAGGCTTTGTATATAATATCTGGACTTAGACTAAACATTTGACGAATCCAGTCTGGAGGCCCCGATGCGTGATATACCATAGCCTCAGTGTGATCTATATTGAGTCGAGAGCACTACTCTAACTGAATTGTTATTCGGACATTCTTTTTATGTGAATAAATAGCTTTATATCTAGACCAAGTTGGATTTTATATCTTATTTACTACATATTTTTTAATGATTAATTTATATCCTGTACATATAATATATTTTTTCTAAATAACATTTCAGACTAAGAATGAAGCAGACCCAAGCTTACAGGACTTGAAGAAGGTGTTGCTTGCAAAGAAATTAACGTTACAACCAATTACTGTGATTCTCAGAACGATAGTAAACTTCCGAAAAGTTTACGTTGTGATAAACAACTACTGGTATGAAACGAGTAGTTTTATGGAGGCAATAGATTTGACTTTCAAATCTTTTTTCGCTCTAGATTGTTAATATCCTGCTGATTCATCAAATATTTGGTACTTCATCCAATCATGTTTGTATGAAATCCCACTTCCACTCACGGGTGTCGCTTTAAAAGTGAAAACGATTACAAAACGAATTGTCAAAGTTGCTAAATGGCTTAGAAGAATGTATGTAGACTTTTTTTTCCTTCTGAGAGAACACTTTTCATTTCAGTTTCTTGTTCATGTTATTTAACATAAATATATTTCGCTGTTTCACCTGTGATCTGACATGCGATAAAAATCATGATCTCGTGCGTCATGTTCAGTTATCTCACAAATTGTCAAATATTTTCACATGTATGTAACAAGATTGCTCGAAGCATTACGTTGTATTTGATTCATACAAGTAACACTGAATTGCGAAACACACCTCAGCATTACCAACCGAGTATGATCAACATGTAATTGTATCGGATAAAAGTTTTGTATATGATTTTCCTGGGCCTTCAAGTTGTCCTGAAACTGAACCGTTTTTAAACGTAAATATTGAAGGTTGTGAGAGGTCGTTTCAGGCACCGTTATGCATAGACTCCTATAGTTTATCAGATGAAGAAGATACATTTGGTGATAAGCTTTTTGAAGATCTAAATCAATCGGGTGTAAACACATCGAATCAATTCACAGAAAAAGTACACTTGTTTGTTGCCAAATTATATAAGTACACCGATGTAGCCAGAAAGAGGGTAGATGAAATTATAAAAGAAGTTTCAGAACTTTTCAAAGACGATACAGAGTGTATTAAAAAAGAAATTTACGGAAGCTTTTGAAGTGCGGGTAGAGATTCACTTACAATTACAGAAGTTAATAATATTCTACGAGTAGATAAGTTTTCAGCACCTTTTGAAAGCTTGAATACAGAGGCGAAGCGCTTTTCCCACTTTAAAAATTGCGAAACGTTTATACTTCCGGAAAATATTAAGCTTGGAGAAGTTAAAGTAATCGTAGAGAAAGAAGGCGAGAAAGAATTAAAACATAAGGACATAGTTGCTCAATTGATTTCTCTTCGACATGTTTTGAAACTGTATTTCGAATTGCCCAGAATTCTGGATAGAACACTAGAGTATCTAAATGAGGTTCAAAAAATGTCGTACAGTGTTCTCTTCGGAAAGAGAAAATTCGTTATTCTCCTGATATCATTGGGATTTCTGTTGATTGTTACTCAGACGTCTATGAGAACAATAATCCACTCGGTAGCCACAAAGGGATTAGTAAGTGTGGAGGGTTTTATTTCAACATAGCAATTCTACCACCGGAACTTCGATCAAAAGTGGAAAATATGTTTTTGTTCATGTTATTCAACAGCAAACATAGATCGAAATTTTCTAACAAAATTGTTTTTACCAAAGCAATTTAAGAATTTCAATTTTTACAACGTGAAGAAATAACTGTGCTTGTGAATAACGAGAAAAAACAAATTGATTTTGATTTAATATTACTTCTGGGCGATAATGTGGGACTACATTCTGTTCTCGGATTGGTTGAAAGCTTTTCTGCAAATATGTCCTGTCACTTTTGTTTAACTGAGCATAAAACTCGCCACACCATTTTTAATGAAAGAGGTTGTGTTCTTTGCAATGAAACGAATTGTAATTCTCTTTTGTCACAAGAAGACGTCTCAGTTTCCGGTATAAAAGAACCTTGCGTTTTTGATCAGGTGAATAATTTTAACGTCGTCGAGAATTTAACTGCTGACATACAATACGACATCCCAGAAGGCGGTTTACGCTACGATGTTGCTCTCGAATGATCCTACTTTATTTTTACAGCCAAATATTTTACACTCGATAATTTCAATTTAAGACTCGCTGGTTACCAATATGGTGTTGATGATCACGTGAATTAGCCTCCTTCTATTCCAGAAAAACATCTGAAAAATAGATGTGTTATTCTTTCCTCAGCTGAGATGATCAACCTTTCTCGAGCTTTGTTTCTTATAGTAGGACCATTGGTACCGGAAGGAGATACTCACTTTGGATCGATCGAGGCTAGAAAGCTTCAAAATGAAAACTCTTCTATTTTAATGCCCCAAATTAAAATAAGAATAGTTTTGAGAGTTTTCGTTTAAAAATTTTGCATGTTAATTTTCTCAGCTTGTAATTTGCTATTTTTAAATAAGAATATTTAAAAAGCTTGCAAAATTTTAAAATAAAAAAGTTGAAATTAAATATCAAGGAAATAAATACCAAACTTAAATTCATCAGGCCACAAACAGGGAAAAATAGATCTCTTTTACTCATTATAAATATAAATTCTTTAAGTTGAATAATTGAAAATCAAGAGTTTGAAAATTTAAGAACTTCAATTCCAAATCTTTTATAGTTGAACATTTAGAAGAAGTCTAGAAGAAAAACGTTCAAAATGGAATAACTTCTGTGTAAATCTTTGTTAATTGAATAATTTTTAAATGATGTTAATTGGAAGCATGCAGGGGCGTCGGAACGATTTTTTTGTCATGGGTGGGCTCACCGAAAATTTGTTCAAAAATAGTAATAGTAAAATAGTAAGCCATCAAAATTCATGGGTGGGCTCAAGCCTACCCAGCCCACACGGATCCAACGCCCCTGGAAGCATGCATAATTAAACAGTAGTAAATTCAAACGCTCGAAATTTGAATTTGGCAAGAAAATAATTTAAAATTAACTAAATGTTACAACGGAGGATCAAAAAGTTTATAATTCTATATGAGTTATTCAAAACGAAATGACTTAAAATTGATAAGCTGAAAATTATATATTACGCTAAAATTCAAATTATTCAAAATTGGCTAATTTGAAATTACAAGCGTTAATAAAAGTTCAAAGCTTTCAACATAAAAAGGGATTTTATTTCATGAAATTTAATTTTCATGCGTTAAAACGGAGGCCAGATATTTTTCACACGGCCCCATAGTGTCGTGCTTCGGCTCTTTGCTGCGATTTGTGCAAAATATTCCATGGGTTATGTTAGCCGTAGGGTTTAGTTGTTAGGGATAAGTTGCATTCGATGCGTGAGACATAGGTTAGGTAGTTCGAATCCCGCCGCAGAATTTCTTCCGATTTTTTATATAGGGTAAATAGCG
>JAUMHM010086725.1:0-10791 GCA_032362435.1 Melikaiella ostensackeni
CCCGTGCCATTCAGCTTTCGGTACGGTTGTTCACGCCTTAGCTTGGGGGTTTTCTTTGGAACTATCCCTGGATAATTATCCGCGACTGCCTATTAACTTTTGTAACCGTATTCAGCAGAAACCCTCGGCACAGGGACCCTTCATCCGCAACCTGAGAGCGCGTCTGATGGCTATTAATGTTTTAAGATTTTACGCATACTATGTTTACAATCTTATAGAGTGTGATATTACCATCATAACTGCTCTCTTTCATCTCACGATGTTAGAAAGATTCAACCTTGAACGATTTGTTTGGAGAGAAACGGGTGGACGAACTTGCGTTGAAATAATCAAAAGTTGAGATACTTACACTTGGATCGTCCAATGACGATAAGTCTCTCACCACATCAAAACTAATCCCATACGTATCCAATTCAAAATCATTTTCAAGCTCCGTGTCCGTTTTCATGTTCCATAGCATCTCTCACACTTTTAGTGAAAATTATTTACTATTTTAGTGAAAAAACCGTGAAAAATAATATGGCTCATATAGTAAGTAACTAAGTAGCACATGTCCTTAAGGCCATCTGATACTTAGTCACTTACCATTCGAGTTACATCAATTTCTCTGAGTTTTTCTCTACAATAATAAATATATTTTGCTGCAACTCTGCAAAATAGTATAAAGCGTGAAAACTGTGCCGTGTTCTTTTCTGATGAAATTCGAAAAATATTCATTTTGTGTTTAAGAGAAAAATATTTATTGCTTTGGAGAAAACTTCGGAGAGATCGACATGGTTCATATGATCAGTAAAGATAAGTATCACATTCCCTAAATTATTATCTTTTTACCAAATTACTATTTCATATAATATCTCAGTATAACCTGATTAGTACATTTTTCCTTTCACGTTCAAAAACTAGAATTAAAGCTATATTTCAACATGAATTTTGTTCTGTGATGTACAATGAAAACACAAATATCATTACCCTGTGGAATGAAAAAGAATATCGTTGAATTATACCACGAAGAAGTTTCATTCCTCTGTCGCATGTAGAACCCTCCCTTAATCCACCCCTGAAGTTTTAAATTCCACAAAAGGACACTAATTTGAGTTGCCAACATGTTTTTACCGATTATGGCAGAATTTCATACCAAAAGTAACTAATACCTAGCAGGATGACACTGTTTCTCAATATTTCTGAAATGTAACATTGCCTCTATCAGCAAAAACATTGAGACTTTTGAGATTAGTGCCTTTATAGAATTTTTGAAACTTCGAGGGTCGACTTGAGGTGAGTTCTACATGCGCCAGAGGGATCAAGCCTTTTGTGAATATTGCTGACATGTAACGCTGCCTCTATCATTGAAAACATTGCGACTTTCCAGACTAGCGTCTTTATAGAATTTCTGAAACACTAAAGGTTGATTTAGGATGAGTTCTACATGCGCCAGAGGGATGAAACTTTTTGTGAATATGTTTGACATGTAACGCTGCCTCTATGAGCAAAGATATTGCGACTTTTGAGATCACCGTCTTCATAGAATTTCTGAAACATTAGGTGTCGATTTAGGGTGAGTTCTACATACGCCAGAGGGATGAAACTTTTTGTAAATATTGTTGACATGTAACGCTGCCTCCATCAGCTGAAACATTGCGACTTTTCAGAATAGCGTCTTCATAGAATTTCTGAAACTTTAAGGTTTGACTTAAATTATTTATGTGACAAGTCTCTGGGGCTACTTTACACCCCTCCAATGAGTCATTGAATAGGGGTAGGGATGTGGCCTATATTATTTATGTGACAAGTCAAAGGGCTGCCTTTCCGCTCCCTTATGAGAGATTGGTAGAGGTGCGACTCAAATTATTAATGTGACCAGTCACAGGGTTGCCTCATTGTCTTGTATGAGACATTGGTAAGAGGTAGGGGTGCAACTTCAATCATTTATGTATCCAGTTACAGGAGTGTGTATCTCCCACGAGACATTTGAAAAGGGTAGGGGTGTGACTTATAATATTTTATGTGTGGTAGGGTTTCAGCGTATTATCGACCAAAATTTACGGTAGAGTTATCATCCAAGCATTTTTCAACAATTTTCTGGGCTGCTCTTGTCCCGGTGCTTAAGTCTCCGCTATTTTCTGTATTCAATATATGTTGAACTTGAATTTAGTTTGATATACATAATAACTTGATATAATAATGTTTTATCTCCCAGAAGATCAAATTTTCATGGTGTAAGTATTTAAATTAATGTTGCAAACATTAAGTTCCTGTCAGCGAATCTTCCATTCTTTAGTTGTCAAAACTGTTTTCTGCATAATTTTTCATTTACAACGTAAATTTTTAAGATTTGAGCTTATAGCACTATTTCTATAATAAAATAGATTATTTTATGTAAAGAAAAATTAAGACGATTGAGGAATAACATTGTCGTTTGTGAAGTCTCTCTTGCCCCGGTGATCGTTCTTGTCCCGATGGTCGTTCTTGCTTCGGTCTACCCTACATGCGAAAAAAGTCATTTGCAGATACTGTAAATTGAATTGAATATGACATCAAGTTGTAGAATGCCTCAAAATCTTTGAAAATATTCGAAACTAAAATAATAACCTAAGATTCGTTCACTGGATTGTTATTTATAAATATAGTGCAGCATGCACCTGGATTTTGTTCCGAAAATCACTCTAAATGTTAGAATTTGAACGTGCAACAATCCGACTTTTCTAACAAATTATCAATATATATGAATATGAAATTCAATATACAGTCTCTTAAGGGCTATTTCATATACTCGATTTTTCATTCAATATACAAGTTCATATTAAATGTATATCAAAACTGCAAACATTTCAAACAGCGTACGTAACAAATTTTCTAACCTAATCATCAGTATAGTCCTGGAAGTGCACAGTGTGTATATATACAATTATACATAGATTCTGTGAAATCTTTCAAAATCCTAGAGATCGCTTGAAACCTTTGAAATCCTTTTAACATTTTTCGAAATCATTGAAGTCCGTGCGAATCTTTTCGAATCTCTTAAAATCCCTTAAAATCTTTTGAAAGCTAGTAAAATTCCTCAATAATATTCGGAAATCCTTTGAAATTTAGTTGAATCTCTCGAAATCTTAGGAAATCCTCTAAAATATGTGGAAATTCTTTGGAATCTTTTGAAATCCCTTGAAATCTCATGAATCCCTGAAAGGTATGGAAATCTTGTTAAATTCTGTAAAAATTTGGTAATTCTTTGAAATACTTTATAATCCTTTGGAATGCCTTAAAGTGCATTGAAGTCTGTTGAAATCCCTTAAAATCACTGGAAATTTTTTTAAATAGGAAGACAATTTTTGATGATATAATTTTCAAAATATTTAACTTGTACCAAGCTTTTATCAGTTTTCCATTAGATAAATTAGAAACTTTAGCTACGAAATCTGGAGCGATTTTCTTTGCCGCGGAAAACTGTATGGTTCCAACGATTTCAATGTCAGATAACTGATGTTTATAATAGTATTCTCACCTACTTTTATCGTAGTTTCAATTTTATCACAAGAAAAATAGAAGAAGCGCTATTAATTTTATTCGAAAAATTAATAATTCTTCGGATAAGAACTCAAAATTGGGCAAGGCTGATGAAGTCAAGTTTGTAAACATTGCAACTTTAAATATTTTGAGAACTGTCTCATATAATTTGTGCTCTGGTTGACAAAATTTGAACCGTATATTTTCCTTTTTCAGGAAACTAATATTTCGATGTATTAAATCACACTTTTACTCCTAAATTACCTTTAGCTACCTCTGAAGACTTGTTGATCGGAAAAAAGTTGGTAGCTTTTTTGAGAAAGGAATAATTTCAGAGGGTATAACCTTACAATTATTTTAAACTGGGGAGGTTGCTTTCCAAATAATAGAGGATTGAATGTTTTAAAAGTTATATTACCAAAAGTTGTGCACCTGTTGAAAAATATTAATCACCACTTCTTACATTTTCTATGGTTTTATTACATTCCCATCAGAGAATGTATTAGATGTGTGCAAAATTTGACCCCCACCGTTTTTCTCAAATGTCCACATTTTGAGATCCCCTGAACCCAAAAAACATGTTTCTACGAATGTGTCTGTCTGTTCGTCTGTCTGCCTGTCTCTGTGTGTGTGTGTGTGTGTCTGTAGATTTTTAGATTGTCAGCACGATAACTTTCGAACGAATTGACCGATTGAATTAGACTTTACTATACTCCTTGAGTGTCCTAGAATGAAGGTCAAGTTCGTTAGCCAGCCATTTTGGAGAAAAATTCGAAAAGTTAGAGCATTTTTAACATTCTTGAGACCAATTTTTTTCTAATTTACAAATTTTATGTACGGATAATTGTAACACTCAGAAATTCGAACAATTCAACCGTATGACTTTTTTTGATAAAAAAAAATTGTGAGAGTTACGAGTATAGCATTTACAATATTCAGAAGAAGGAAAGAAAATGAAAATTTTAAGCCAAACAATGCACGATATGAGAATAAGTCAAGAAAAGAAAAAAGTTTCTGTTTGAAAGCCCTATAAGATTGTTATAACAACTTTTTGAATTTTCTTGAAAAATCGAAAATTGAACATTTGAGCCAAATAACGCGTAATGCGAAAGAAAGTTAAGATATCAAAATTGTCGCTTTTACGAAGACCTGTAAACTTGCTTCTAGACATTTTTCTGTAGGAGGCATAGTTTGTTTTTTAAGTATAAAAAATAGTATTGAAATATTTGAATTTCAATTTTTGAGTCAAATGACGCGAGATAAGGAAAAAATAGTAAAAAAAAATAGAATTTGTGCTTTTAAAAGGTCGAATAAAATTGCTGTTAAACATTTCTTCATAAGAACAATCGTAAATCAAGATAATTTTTTAATCGTGGTTTTTTACTATTTATTTGTATATATTATACGGTGAGTGCAGAAAATCGAGCGCAAAGCGCGAATACTATGATGAGAATGTATTCCTTAAGGCTGATAGAGCCTTAAATAAATAAGTTTCCTTTCTCATTTGAAATCAAAAAAAAATTGAGTAATTAATGCATGAAGAACATATAATACCGAGCGCGAAGCGGGCAGATTTTTTTTTATATCTAAAAATAATAATTAAGTTTTTCAAAGACCATAAGCAACCTCTAAGACTTATTTTTTTGGAAAAAATAATTTTTGACACACGGATTTCATATATGGTTGATTTGTTGGAAATATTATGTAACAGTGATGGTTCACCTCCCCCTATGTAACAGATTATGACATTTTTGCGATTCCCCCCCCCCCACCTTCCATGAAGTTACCTAATTTATGGATGGCCTCAAGGCATTTCCAAAAATTATACAATTTTCCGGAATTTAACGAGGTTTCCCAAGCTTTTTAGGGATTTCATGAAATTTCACTGGACTAAGTATATTTTGGGGATTTCAAGCGATTTAAGCAAAGGATTACAAGAAGTTTCGCAGATTCCAAAATAATTTCAAAAGATTTCAAAAATTTGAAGGAATTACCTAGTACAGTTTCAGAGAGAATCTCAATTTTATCACGAATGTTGAAAGATGACAGGAAATTTTGATGGGCGCTCGAAGATTTTAAAGGATTGAAAGGCAGTAACGAAATCGTACGGAAGATTAGGAGGGGTTCCTGATTTCTTGAAATTTTGATTTCGATGAAAGTAGAGGCTGATCAATTAACGGAACTTCGGTTGCAGGTGGAAAATTTTGCCGTTAAACATTTCATTGTATCTTGTTTCGATTTTCCATGATTTCAAAGTTTTTTTTTCTAACAGCATTTTTTCACGATTGAAATGAAAACCACCCATCTTATGAAAAGATATCCAATTACAAATTTGTAGAAATTTTACCGGCGCATAATTTGGTCATTGATCATTCTGATGTACCTTGAGTCGTTTTTCCGAAAATTGAAAATTTTTAACTGTTATTTTTCACGATTGAAACAGAAACTATGCGTTTTATAAAAAAGAATGGTTTCAAGCAAATTTGTAGATTCTTTTGAGATGAATAATTTTGCTTATCAGAAATATATTTTAAGTTTATTGTAATCCTTTTGAATTTGTTAAAGCTCTTCAAGATTTCTTGGGATTTTTAAAAATACCCTACAATTCTTGAAATCGTTCGGAATCTTTTTACAGTATTGAAATCTATTAAGAATTTCATGGAATCTTTTAAAATGCCCTAGAATATTTCACAAGAATTTAAGAAAATTCAGGAGTAGGTAAAGGCTCAAATTCGCTAGTGATTAACGCCTGGATTAATTTATTGGAAGAAAAGTGAGCAAAGTAATCTTTTAATTTCAAAAACTTAAGTATAGTGACTTCAGCTTTAAAAAGAAAGTAAAAAGTGATTTGAGAAGAAAGTGACTAAAAGTGACTTCAGCGACTATGTGGCAGACCTTAAAATTATTTAATTTTCAAAAATTTGCATTTAAAATGGTTTCTCGTTTCATTTTGTTGTACATTTGTCTCTAATAAGCCGGAAAGGAGGTAGTTGAAAGTCTATTTTTGATTTGTGAAATTGGTTTGTGTACTTTGCAATCTTTTCTACAAAATTTACAGATTCATAATAGTTGCAGTCCTCTCTTAATTATGCAGATATTTTTCTCTGGGATTTAAGACGCTTAATTCAGCAGATCATGAAAGAAGGCTAATCGTAATTTTGAATTTATGATAATAACAGTATACAAAAAAAATGATTAAGTTGAATTTTTCTAAAAAGACATCCATTTTAACTATTTACAGTTTAGTGATTTCTTGTTAGTAATGACAGATTGACAGTTCTGAAATTTACAACTACTATATTAAATGATAAACTATGTATCTCAAACAGTTGACGGATGTATTAACCGACTTGTTATCATCTTATTATTTTGAATTTTTTGAATAGATTTATCGAGAACCGAGACACTCGCGCTGCTATAGTTATCAAAATGGATGCGGTTCAAGTCACGCGACTTGGGGCGAAGGTGGGAGCGCTGACGGCTAGACACTGGTCGTCTTTACACCAGTGAGCGAAAGTTTAGTTACAAGCGCACAGAATGGACGGAAGGAGTGAAACTTGGAAAGAAAAAAGAGACACAGATTTCGGCTGTCTCCTCCCCACCATTACCTGCTCTCGAAAGATTCGCTTCGCCCATCTATTCGACGCACGCGTACCCAGCCTTCCACTCGCCGGTGTAAAGACGACCCATGTATACTTAGATCACGATGGATACAGCAGCCGAGTTTAACAAGCAAATTACAGGGTCACGCAGCACAGCAACTCGGCCTTCCACTTCAAGCCGCGACAGTCTGAGCCAATCGTTCCCATTCTCGCGCATCGTTCCAAGCTAGGAGTGGTCTCTTTACGACGCTTCCCGATAAACCAACCAATCTGCTCGTCCCAACTACCATCCTTATCGTGTCTTCGTCACTTGGGAGAGAATACGGTAGGGCCTTTAGTTTTAATAGGATGGCGGCAAGACTTGCACCGACTTACAGCCTACAAAATCACAAGCATCAACGTCGCAGACCGGACTGCTCCGTTCATTGAAGTCAAGCAGCAAGCAGCGCGGATGCTATTTCTATGGGTAACCGAAGAGGAAATATCTTCAAGTTTCCCAAGGCGTCTGTGGGTGCATTCGTTTGTGGTCAGTCACACTAATGAGTGCAAACAAGTGAATCTGGGACGAAACGCCCGTAGCCAGAATGGCTACCTAACCAACTTTTGGAGTCAGCTTTATGGTGTCTTTCTACTCTTCAACTCTATGCCATCAAGGGTAACTTGACTTGATGGCTATGATGTGTGAACATGGAAACCTACATTACCAACCATATATTAGCCCAAACCTATAACTCAGTTATAGTTATATAGTTAATTTTCTTCGTACATGGAGTGAACTCTTGTAGGGTAGCATATAATTATCTCAATTTTAAATGTCTATTTTATTTTAATTGACGGCGGTTGGAAAGTAAATGACTTGTGATGAGATTCCAACTATTCTATATTCCGGTGGTACTGTATGAAAAAAATCATGAATCTTATGCGCTTTTTGATTGTTAACATATGCGCCTGTAGTAATGTTTCCAATATAAAGGAATTTTCCGATAATGTTAAAGTAAATGAACCACCCATGGTGATGATCAATGTTCCAGTGAATTGAAAAAGTTATTACTCTATTTTATATATAGGGAATACAAGCTTCTGAATTTGAGTTGCTTACACAAAAATTTTAAATATTAATGTACACATACAAAAGTATTATAGTTAAGACATCTATCACGATTATATTTCATACTATTCATACTGAGATATTTAATGAGATTTGTGGGGACTTAAGGTGACCAAAACTATCAATATAAATGACATCAGTTTCAACCTTTTTATATGCAGCTCAGCGTGTTCCTGAATTGTTCTTACTATCAAGATTAACAATTGCGGTTTCATATTTATTAGGCTCTTCAACTGGCAACCCATTTCGTATGAAAACATGACAAAATGTAATATTTTAATTCATTTTGCATATTTGCAATAATCGAAATCAGTTAGTGCTCGGTGTGGTAGCTTCAATTAGTCAGTCATTTTGGATAAAAATTCCAAAAATTGGAGCATTTTCAAAATTTTGGAGATCATTTTCTTCAAAATTTAAAGATTATGTGTACGGATTTTTGTAGTAATCAGAAAGTCGAACGATTTATCCTCATCATTTCTTCCGATAGAAAATTTGTTTTGAGAGTTATAGCATTTTTTAAATTCAAAAAAAGAAACGAAAATGAAAATTTCAAGCCAAAAAATGCTCGATATGAAAAAATTTCAGGAGGAAAAAAACATTGATTTTTGATAGCCCTACAAGATTATTATATAAGCTTTTTGAATTTTTTCAAAAAATCGAAAATTCGAATTTTAAGCCAAATAACGCGAGATACGAAAAAAAGTTAGGATATCAAAATTGTTGCTCTTACAATGACACATAAGCTGTCTCCTCAACATTTGATGGTAGAAAGTATAGTTTTTTTTTAAGTATGGAAAATAATATTGAAATATTTTTATTTTAATTTTGGAGCCAAACGATGCGAGATAAGAAAAACAGTCAAGAGTAGAATTTGTGCTTTTAAAAAATGAAATAAAATTGCCATTAAACATTTCTCTATAGGACCAGTCGTAAATCATCAAGATGATTTTTCAATCGTCTTTCTAATTATTTATTTCTATATATTATACGGTGGGCGCAGAAAATTGAGCGCGAAGCGCGAATATTATGAGGAGAATGTACTCCTCAAAGCCGAAAGAGCCTTAAGTAAATAAATTTCTTCCTTCATTTGAAATAAAAAACAGCTTTAGTAATTTGTACTTGAAGAACAGATAACACCGATCATGAAGCGCGAGATTCACATGTTCCGGAGCGCCAATTGCGCGCCGTAGGCCATAGGCCATACCGGCAGCGCCACCTACCAATGCACCGATCGCAGTAAGACGCGAAAATGGGTACTAAAAATGGTAAAAATCAACCAACTTTAGTTGGTATAGGTGAGATTCTGAGTTTATTTAAATCATTCTTTCCACCAGCCTTTCTGACTGCCCAATGAGTTCCTTCAAAAGCTGATTTAATTATTGATGAAACAGTTTTATCAACAAGCATGGATATCTTAGCAGTTTTCGCAATATTTCGTTTTGATGAAATTATCTGTTTCTTTTTTTCAACAACGTTTTTCGACCCATACCAAATTCTGCTTTAAGCTTCACGGCGTTTGTTATTACATGAGCAGCAGCTTTTTGACTTATGCCAGCATTTCTGGCTAATACGCGATTCCAAGCTTTATCGTCTGGTATTTCATCAGCAATATTCCTATTGTAATATTTTCACTATTTTGGGAATGAGCTATATCATGCTCCTTGCAACACCTATCTAGAGGGCTAATACAAGGACCACCTCGAGTGGGACTGTTTTTTAATTTTGTACCTGGTCCGCAGTATTGATAACCATGTATGTATAATTCAACTTGAACTTCATTAATTAATTTATCAATCCAACCTTTACCACATCTGCTCTGTTTCAATATTTCTTGACAACTGATTTTGTTTTCAATTACGGACATGATTATACCTGTTCACTAAAACTTTCTCAACTGAACGTTTAATCCTTATAAATAGATCATTTATAGTTCTTTAATCAGGTGTAATGAAGATGAAGTATGAAATAAAACCCATGAAACTTCCAATCATGAATTTTGACCATTTTTCACAACTGTGTGAAAGTAAGTAGAAGCCTCATGGTCATCTATTACAAAACAGTTTAAAAGCCTGCGTAATTATTTCCAATTTGAAAATTTTATAGCTGTTTTACCTGATGACATTTTGGGACTCTTTCATTAAAAGAATTAGGGTTTTTTGGGGCGGGGATTGTTGAGTATTGTTGTGAGGTGGAGAATATGATCCGCAGGTTTCCAAAAGTGACCTGTGTGACTCTTTTCATTAAAAAAATTTTATGGCAGTTTTAGAAAACAAAATTTGCAAACTTTCCGTTAAAGAACTAGATGTGGATTGTAGGGGTGTTTGAATATTACCTGTATAGTTGGTATCCAGAACATAACCTGGAGCTATTTGAAGGTAAACTGTGTAACTATTTTTAATTCAAAAAATGTATGACTATTTTACCCGAAGACGTTTTGGAATTGTTTCATTAAGAGTACTAGGAGTTGTTTTTAGGGATTGTTGAGTAATATTGTGGGGTTGAGAATATAATCTACAGTTTTCTGAAAGTGACCTATGTGACTGTTTTCATTAAAAAAATTTTATGATTGTTTCAGATGAA
>JAUMHM010086726.1:0-10791 GCA_032362435.1 Melikaiella ostensackeni
TGTACCCAAGATAATTCGGTCATAAAGACACTGGATATTTAGAAGTCCGCGTCCGCCTTTACGGCGTGGGATGTATAGGCGCGGAACGGACGAGTTGATATGCAAGCGGCCGAGACCCTCGGTCTGGATCTTAACGTCAGAAGTGAGGAAAGTGCATTACTCCATATAGATACCTCACTTCTAAAAAGCCCAAGTAAAGAAAGCAGAGGTGAAAAACTTTCTCGAACAGCTCCACGACAAGAAAATGCACTTGCGAGATGGATGCAAAGAGCTGTCATTCTTGGGTCGCTGAATTACTCGTTGGATTCGTGTTCATTATAATAATGATCCCATGTTTCACATTTGATCATTTTTACATCAAATTTACTTCTAATTGCCTGAAGTGATACTCGACAACAGTATGGTGATGTGAGGTACAATTGGTGTAACGTGTGAGTAATGTATGTGCTGCTATGATCAAAGTAAGTATGGGCTGTACTCATGTTTCTGCATCTACTGAGAGTAACTTGGTTGGTCGTTTTGTTTTACCCCAGTGATCAAAATGTTTGTGTCATCAAATTTTCACAGGATGACTATAGAGATGCTGTATATCTGTGCAAGGCTTCCTTCATTCTTCATTGTACTTAATGAGAGAGGATATCGTCTTGATTGTGTCCACCATGTCGAGTGAGAATCAGGTTGCAAACAACATCCCCCTTTTTTTAATAGTGGATTCTGCTGGCTCAGGAGTTCCTGGTGAGTACTAATAATTTTATGGTTTAGTGGAAATCAATTTTGTTTCACGAAGTGTATTTTAGTCCTGTAACGTGCGGTCATGGCGTCGGTTGTATTTTTGGAAGACGTAATTGACGGTTCGGGCTTTTCAATAGTTAATTTTCAGTTTAATTCAAGAGACACTGGTCTCTTGAATTAAACTCTGCTGATGGTTCACTGAGTGATTTGAATTTTTAACAATCGATTTTTGATTTTTATTTATCTGTTTTCGAATCCGCCGATAAAGTACCAAGGGAAGTGTCATTTTCGTGTTCTTCATCGTGTCTATCTCCTTTTTTGTTTGCAGTAACATCAAAAGTTGAGAGCCTTTCCGCGCGTGTTGCATATATCGAAGGATTGCTGGGTGTATTTCATCTCAAATTTTGGGAGATTTGTTCGGGGAGTGTTACTGAAACTCTTACGTCCTTGTGCCAGAATACTTTTGGTTGGGTCGTTATTACGAATAATTTTTTCTTTATTCACTATTTGAATTGTGATCGTGCGGTTGCTCTCCTTCGTATATCTTCATCAGAAGTGAAATACAAAATTTTGGGAAAAATTACGAATTCAGAGAGCTGGGCTCGAATATAGATATTCATTCATAGGTTTGTTTTCATATCTAATTAGAAATAATTTTAAACTTGATTAGATTAATTTTTGACTGTTTTCCGTTTCCTTTCAGATTCCCGCGATGCTTGCAGTCGACCACGTCGATTGTCCTTATTGAATTTCTTTTCCAAATGGCTGACGTTGAGCACTGGACTTGCCTTTCATTCTTCTGGGGCGGAGACTCTTCAGACGTCGATAAAATTGCCGTTGTCAAGAGTGAAGGAAGGTACAGTGGCCAAGCGAGGCCGTGGGCGGCCTGGGAAATTCTGAGGCAGTTCCATCTCGTCAGCAATTGTAGCATAGCACTTAGCCCTTCTGACGGAGACGAATGCGGAAGTTCATCAGCTATGTCAGCAGTTGTATGAGCTCTTCGGTCTACATTTGTCTCCGAGACCAGATGCAAACTTACTTAGCTGTACTCACGTGTCACGTGAGTCATCGGTGTGCCTGGGGTAAGTCTGGTTTAACTGTGTTCGCCTTTCTTTCATTATTGCTCTGTTTTATCTTTCGTAATTTGATCTTCTGCTTGGGTTTCAGACAAGAAGGCACGAGCTACCGCTTCTATTCGTGTGGGCGGTTTATCCATATGAACGCGGCAGAGGTGTGGTGTGAGTGTGGGCACACATTGCACAACAGATCTCACGTTTCGTTATTGAAGTTTTTAATTTCTATTTTATTCCTTCCTTTTAATTATATTCCTCTTTTCTTCTATTTGTTTTAGTCACCAAATGACTCATGACATTCATGTTTGAGTTTTCGAAATTTGACCCTAGAGAAAGAAAATTATTCTGGAGATAATTTAGTAAAATGCATGAATGTCATAGATCCAAAGATTTCGAATTTCATTTACTATGTAAATCCCTGTAATTAAAACTGAATTTTAACCGAATGGAAACTAAGTTTATGGCTTAATGTCCTTGGTTGTTAATATTTATAAACTTAAAAGAAAAAGGAATTTAGGTGGAACCATCTCATACGACGAAATTGTGCAAAATCTTTAAGAACAATAGGAATGTTTTCAAAATGTAGAGTCATAGGCTCATTAGAGACGATTACGTCACGAAAGAGAATGAAAAAGAGGGAGCCGAAGAGACAACCAAACCATGCTCACTCTCCTTGCCTTATTCTTTCTCCACCCTTTTCTTTACGCTATTGTGATTCAATATGTTTCAAGGTTCAATTTGTTTGATATTCTGCGTAGTTAACTTCTAATCAAATCAAGTACATATGACGCATATATATTTGACGCAAAATCTGAACAAACTTCATCGTTTTTTACAATTTCAAAGCCTCAGGTGAAAGAAACTAGAAACACAAGAATTCTTAACGCAATGGTAACACTCATTTCCTCCTCTGAAAGGTGGTCATTTTAATAGAATTTTTCATATATCGTTGTTGGCTCACGTGCTTTCATAGCGGCACGTAATCGTACTTTCTTAGTTCTTTCGGTATGTATGTGTCAACTTGGCTGCCTAATAGACATTTCGTCAGAGTGTCGCTTTCTTGTTGCAGGCGTTCCTCTTGCTTGCAGGCGGATTCACGATGATAGGATCAGTATTGTGATAGTAAATGTGGTTCCAATAATGGTATGGTTTTGTGTTTAGTGGTATTGTTGTTGTTCCTCCAAGTCTAAAAGTTGTCCTTCAATTTTTGTTGGTGATTCTTCCTATGCATTCTTCTCCAATTCTTTGCTGGTTGATCATTCCATGCTCGAATGAATATAGTTGAAATTTCTTTTGGAAAATTAGCTATTAACGTAGAAATGTTGGGTGAATTTTGAAAAAATTCTGGCCTAAAAATGTATTCTTCTTGATTTTTCCGTACCATTAGTCATGTTAGTGTAGAGCCTTGTGTCTTTATTGTACATCCACTTCCTAACCTTGAAATTCTGGATCCGGATATGTGGCTCCTGTAAGTATTTGTATTTGGACAATTCATACTGAGAAGTTCTGGTTTGCTTGTAGAATATGGCATGGCTTCCTTCTAAAGACCCATTCGATTGAGGTCGATATCCTGACGTGGTAATTTGTTTAATTCCGAATATTTTTGATAGTTTCCTTACAAGATTACTTACAACAGCGCTTCCCCTATCGGTTAATATGGCTTTTGGTGCGCCATATTGGGCAATTACATTTTTGGCTGAGACATGAGCTATTGTTGTTGCTGTTACGTCGAGTATCGCTACTGCCATGCAGTACTTTGACAAACTCCCCTGTATCGAGAGAATATGTCGATTTCCTCCCGGAGTGACAGGTAGTCATCATATTCCTTTTATGGTATCTAACAATTTACCTTTCGGCAACGTTTCTGTCACATCTCCCTGAATTGAAATTCGAAAGGATTTAATATTTTCTCGACTCAATGGTACAAATGAATTGTGTAATCCAATTCTTATATTTTCTTCCTCTAATTTGTCAAACATTTTTTGTTTTACAATTACCGTGTGAATTTTATAACGACGGTTATCATGACTTGACCCAACTTAGGATGATTTTCCTTGAGTTTCTGAGGGTCAATAGCCCCTATATCCCTCTTACGTTGGTTAAATTTTCTCGGCAACTATGTATTCTAGGGCGAGCGTATCTCTCTTAGGGGTTTGAGTGTACATTGCTGGCAACGTAGGCTGCACGCTAGTGATTGGTACACGCGTGTGGTCAGCCTGAGGTATTCCTACTGCAAGTTCGTGTATCGCAGTAGTAGAAACGTCGTTTCGACTCACTTCCACACGTCGAGGCTTATAACTTTCGTTTGATTCTATAGTTTTCTCTGGGGTTTCCGAATTCTTTGTAATTTCAGTTGCTTGATGAAATGATGTCGATAAGGCTTGCCGCAATCCACAGCTTGATGGACGAAATGCCGCTAAGGTATCGGGAGTTGAAGGGGACTCTGTTTGAGGCGCAAAATTCACACTCTTGCATTTCCTGATTTCAAGCATCACTTCTTGAGCCGAGGAAACACTTTCACGCGTGTGAACGTCCGAACCATTGCTCTTCTCACTAGATTTTTCCTATCTCGCTCTTCTAGTTTTAAGTTCTTTTATTTTGTTTTCGGCCCATTTTATTACTGAATTTATAATAAATACATAAATATATAAATATTATATTTTATAATATTTATATATAACATAATAATATGATATATAGTATTATATTATATTGTATATATTATATATTATACATAATATAGTATTATATTATATTATATATATTATATATTATATATAAATATTATAAAAAATCTTGGAGTGAATTCCGTTTCACTATCTGGTTCAAGTTTTTCAATTTCTTTAAGAAGGTCTGAATCAGTTTCTCCATCTGATACTGCAGTGATCTCCCGATAGGGTCTTGTATTTTCTGCCGTGTCATTCTCTTCTACTCAATCCTTGTGGACTTCTAAGTATTTATTAAACTGAGAGAATGAATCCTTCAATTCTTTTAATTCTTCTTTAGTCAGTCTTGTGTCGTCAAATTCATTCCTTTCTTCAAGTAGTTTATCGTCCTTTTCTTCTTCTGAACTATCATCACCGTCACTCGGCGGAGGGCTCACAGTTATGATGAATCCTGATTCTTCTCCTTTTTCTGGTTCTTGTTGTTCGGATTCTTCTTCGAATATTTCCTGAAAATGTCCTGGGGCCTTAGGTGGAGCACTTGCAGGTGATTCACACGATGGGAAAGTTGTTAAGTGTATTTGTAAGCTAGGCAGTAGGCTACGGTTTTTTTCGCAGTATATGAGGTATAGGGTTATCGTGCTCATTGGGACTATCTTCCGAATCGGTGCTAGAGTTTCGATATTTTGGTTGTGCTTTATTTCATATTTTCTCTGCCTTGCTGCTTACCTATACTACTTTCATTGAAGTTACTAGCAGATTCAGAAGTAAAATTTGTAGGTGGACTATCCTCAGACTTTGGGGCTGTTGATCGTTGCATTCTTGAAGTAGAGGGTTTGATTGTATCGTTTTTCGTTGATGATCTCCTTTTTGTTATGACTTCGGGTCTGGTTTTTGAATTTGCCTGAATTTTTGGTGGCTGACTCATGGATTTATTTGCGCCTTGTTTTGTTTAGCGAGTTTGTACTGACAGTAACCTGACAGGTATTTCTCTTTTTTCTTTTTCACTTTTTTCCGAGGACCTTTCCAAAATGGGATTCCTAGAGAGTGCGTCAGCACTTGTATTTAATTTTCCGGGTTTGCATTTGAAATTGTATTCGCAATCTCTTAATTCTAATCGCCAACGAGTTAATCGTTGTCCAGGGTCCTTTACTGAGTATATCCATCTCAATGGTTCATGATCACTAACTATTCTGAACTTTTTCCCATAAATATAAGGTCGGTATTGCTGCATGGCGTATAGGATAGCTAGGCATTCCTTTTCTGTAGTAGAATAATTGCATTCGGCACTGTTCAATACATGAGAAAAATATAATATAGGGCACCAACACGGCACCGACTGCGTATCCTGAAGCGTCTGTGGTTATGGTGAAGGACTTTCGCATAACGCTTGTCTTAATTCCTTGAAACTTTCCTCTTGTGCTGGACCCTAACTAGAAGTTACTTCTTTCTTTGAAAGGTTCGTTAAAGATTTAGTTCTTGCCACAAAATCTTTAATAAATCTGCTATAATATCCGGCTAGACCTAGAAATTGTTTTATATTTTTAGGATTTTTAGGTGAAGAAAATTTTTGCACAGCCTAGATTTTCTTAGAGTCTGGCTTCACTCCTTCACTACTAATTATATGACCTAGATAAGCCATTTCCTCAAAAAGGAATTCGCTTTTCTCTGGTTGAATTGAGAGGTTTGCTTCTTTCAACATGTGAAGAAGGCGTCTTACCTTTTCCCCGTGTTCTTCTACACTTTCTGCGTAGATTACTATGTCAGCGAGATGGACAAGTAATTCGACACCTTGTAGTCGCAGAAGAACTTGGTCCATTAAACGCTGGAATGTTGCAGGTGAATTTTTCAAACCCATAGGCATTCTCATATACTCACAATGTCCGTTTAGAAATGAAAATACAGTCTTCGGTCTATCGAAAGGATTTAACTCAATTGGATGAAACCCACCGGCTAGGTCAAGTACGGTAAAATATTTGACTTTACGCAAATGATCTAATATTTCAGTAATGTTTTGAACCGGATAAGGATCGCGCAATGTTTTTTACATTTAATAACCGAAAATCAATTACCACCCTGTATTTTCTGTTTCCAGTGTGGTCCATCTTTTTTGGGGATTAACAACATAAGAAAGCTATAGGGCGATTTTGAATGTCCAATTGCTCCCTCTGTCAGGATTCTATCGATAAAAAGTTTTGCTTCCTCCTTTTGAGTAGGAGAAAATCGATAAGGTCGGACATGAATTGGGACATCGTCAGTAGTGCGTATATTATGATCTACTATGTGAGTGTGAGTCAATGACTCTCTAGTCAAGTGAAAAACCTCTAGATAGTCTCAAATTATTTCAGTCACATGTTCCTTTTCTTCGTCGTTTGGGTGATTCAATTCTAAAATGTTAAGAATTTCTTCTACCTTATTTTCGGGGGGTGTGTCTCTAACAATAGAGTATTCGTTTAGCTCATCCCCTGGTAATTCATTATATTCAAAAGGAATGAGTTTCTGTGGGTCTATTTCTACTTCGAGGTCCTCTTTAGTAGTATTAATCGCGTAGAAATGACAAATTCCATTTGTATTGGACACCGCGGCTTCTCTCATTATCGATCCGTCTCTAGTTTTTATCATGGGTAAATATCCTTCTTTTATTTCGTTATTAGGAACGCCTACTGGAATCACTTGTCGAGTTCTTGCTTTTATATGAATTCTTTTTCGTCCTGTTCCTTTGTAGTCATGTGTTTGTTCATGAGCGATTTTGTATTCTTTACCAACTAAGGGGATAGGTTTTGCGGGGTTTGAATAAATTACTATGTTATTGTGCCAAGAGGAAATTTCAACTTTTTGTTGACGGAGATACTCTTTTCCTAGAATTTATATCGACTCCAGTATCCACTAAAAACGAGGCTTTTGTTTTCAAAAAGTTAGAGGATGAGGACTCTACGACTGGAGATTTTCTACTGAGCTTGGTGTGGAAGATTTTTCGTGTTTCTTTAAAATCCACACGCTCGTCTGACGCTCGTGTTTCTTCTCACCCGTCACTGCGTCCAGGCGGCGAGCGGAGTTGTAGTTTAAATTTTCCTTGCGTGTTGGAACCGGAGAGTGGGAGTGAGGCGGAGTACGAGTATTCGCTCCTCCACGTGAATAGTTAGAATTCGGATATTCGTTATGTTGCATAGGAGGAGATGGATGGTAAGGATAAGGATTATATGGCATATAAGGATACTGATACGGAGAAATATAGTTATTTGGGAAATTAGAGGCTCCAGGTGAGCAAAACCGTTTTATTATGCCTGGCGTATCTTGTTTTTGGTAAAAAAAATTCATTCAAGTTCGGGATTGTTGCAAAACGAACATGAGGGGTAGGACTTCGGTCCCGTGATCCTGAATAACTGGGTTGAGGATATCTCGATTCACAATAATACCTCATAGGACATTGAGAATTTATCGTACTCGAGCGCAGCTTTGAAAGCTGCGTCTAAACTTGAGGGATTGCGCGCTTCTATCAAGCCCGATATACTGTCTGGTGAACCACGTTTGAAGGCTTCGAGGGCATAATCATTAAGAGGGGGTAGTTATTTCTCCGCGTTTGCATATTGATCTTCAAGAGCCGCTTGTGCTCCTAATTGTAAAAGGATTACTCGGTCGAACTATTCACTAACACTTTCTCCTCCAGTCATGCATATTGGCAGAAGGATATTAATTAATTATCTTATACCGGTCAATGTTTTTTTCGTTAAATTATGGGCATCAATTGAGTCTTTTTCTACCCATGGTAATTCACTTCTCGTTAGCTAGTACTTTCTACTTTATCGTCAGTAGTGTAATTATCAAGAGTAGACACACGATTGAGTGAATCAAGTTAGTGCGCCTGATCATGAATGAGTAATTATCACTTGTCTGCCTCAAAGTACCTTGGGTAGCCTTTCGTCTGGCGTTGCGACAAAATTTTTAAAAGTTGCGGATGTAACAGTTCTTGCAGCGGGTGGAGAAGCGTTCCACGCATATATTCTGTCTGTAACAGGTTATTGGCGCGTCTGTGCAAGCGCGCCACGTATCCCTTGCGATCAGGGATGATACTGGCATCGTAGCAATCCAGCAAGTTATCTCTCAGTTGATCCGTGGACTCAAGACGTCGACCTTCTCACCAATTCGTCCTCGTGTTTCCATACAAATTTTTTGCAGCATCCCGAACTCTAGGGCGATCCGCACTGTTTGTCGGCCCAAAGGTTGATTATTTTGCATTTGAATTTTGTGTTTTTTTCTTTGTTTTGTTATCGGTCCCAAAGCACGAAGAGATGTGGCTCGATGGGCTGAACATTAACGTCTCGTGTCCCTTGTGTTAAAGTAGAAATCCATAGTTTACTTAAAGTTACCGAATTCTTATTATTTTGCTTTATTTTCTTAATGTAGCATTTACTTGTATGTCCTTCTTTTCCCATTAATACAGGTGTTATAACAAGGAAAAACTGCCGTAGCAATGACATTTGTGCAAGTTCAATAGCTAATTGTTTTTAACCTAGCCAGGGTTGATTTCAGGAATAAATAATACAACATTGGTTTTATATTCAAAATTGACAATGAATGGATTTATTCCCCTATACAAACAATGCTAAATTAATTCTAAGTGTGAGTGTGACGGTGCGTGTATCGGATGTGTGTGTGTGCGTATGTGTATGCTCTTGACAATTTTAAGTGTAAGTGTGGCGTGTGCGCGACTACCAGACTATTGTATATATGTGTGAAATAAGCGATTCCAAATATAAAGAAAGGGGGACCAAAGGTTGGTTTGCGGTGCGTGTGAGTTGTGCGAGAGAGAGAGAGAGCAGATGTTTGGTGCGCACAAGCGTGTTCAGACTGGTCTTAGTAAGCATGGTAAAAGCGGTAAGCGGTCGGGTTTGCAGGCAAAGCGGATCATCGGCAAACGAGGCGAGTGTCGCCTCCTGAGCACGTCTCTCTCGAAAAGCGGTAGCAGTACGATGCGGAAAGAGAGAAGGGGGGGGGAGGCGTTCTTGCCTCGGTTCTTTGCACCGCAATTCGTTCATACATCTCGCCTATAATCAACCGTATTCCCACTAAAATTCATTCCTTCGGAGGGAATTTAGTTTGAAAAGTTGTCATTCTTCATTCTGTGGTCTGTTAAGTAAATGGAATCCATTGTAACCAGCCTCCCCAGCGTTCCGTAGCTCAGCGGTTCCTCGCCGGACTTTTTGCTCCACATCAATTATATTTCTTTCACGAATCTGTCCTTATGGATTTTAGACTAAAATACAGGATTAAAAAGAATTTGGCAAAAACAATGGTTTTTGATTGACAGTAGATTTGTAAGTATCAAAGGATTTTTATCTTTCGCGTGCGCTGTTTTACCGATCTTCAATATAATTGTGTAAAAATTCTACACCTGGGGGAATACTTGGTCACGATATTCTCGTATGGCTTTACTTTACATGTTTATTCAATTTCGATCCAAGTTTCCTGACTGGAATTTCTAGAATTCTGGTTTGGTGATATCATATTTTACGTTTCGAGTACTGTCTATCATTGAACCTACTTCGACCAATTGTTATAGTTTCTACGGAATTTATTGGTGATTTGATGATAATTCTTTATTGAATTGCCTCTTGATTTAATCAAGATGTAAAATTAAGCGAAATCCAGGAGCAAATATAACAATTTCTCACGTAATATTCGCTGGGAACCTAGAAGCCATTTTGTCGGTATTTCGCTTTCTCCGTGTAGGCAGTCTTTGCACCTGCGGTGTTAGATCTTTCTTTATGCTGCTGCTTGGTAATTCTAATGTGCTATCAATCAACGGGGGCATGAGCCTTATTTCTGTGTTATCGTTGATTACTTGTTTCGCTGAGGTAACTTTGAATCTTTGGCACGTTCTTCTGGCACAATAAATCATTGTTACTATTATCAGTATTGTGAAGGTAAGTGTGATTCCGATAATAGCATAGTTTTTTTTGCGGTATGGTTGTTGTTCTTCTGAGTCCAAAAGTTTTCCTTCAATTTTTGTTAGTGATTCTTCACTATGCATTCCTTTCCAATTCTTTGCTGGTTGATTATGCCGTTCTCGAATGGATATGGTTGAAATTTCCTTCGGAAAATTAGCTATTACTGTAGAAATGTTGGGTCAATTTAACGAAATACCTGGACTGTATATGTATTCTTCTTGATTCTTTCATACCATTATTCCTATTAGTGTGGAGCTTTGTACCTTTGCTGTACATCCTTTTCCCTAACCTTCATTTCCAGGTCAGGATATGTGGTTCCTGTAGGTATTTGTATTTGGACAATTCATACTGACAAGTTCTGGTTTTCTTGTAGAA
>JAUMHM010086727.1:0-10791 GCA_032362435.1 Melikaiella ostensackeni
GCAATAAACGAATTGGGACGAACGTAAAAAAGTCGTTGTAAACAAATACACGCTGCGCAGGAACTAAGACGTTTCATTGTAGATCCGCGCCCGAAACCGAATATATATCAGGGCGAAGTTATCTGACCCGTTTAAGTTTTTATTCTGTTTAAATAATGCAATATTATCAATTTGTAGCTTAGAATGTAAGTGAAAACAGGGCTTTAGTGCTTTGCTGACACTGAGTGAGGGTGCTGGAGCCCTGTTCCACCTTACCGTATAATGATAGATTACTAATTAATGAAATTATATTATTTAAATTAAGTAGAAACATGAGTGGGTCAGACAGCGGTGCCCTGATAATTTTTCTGACTTCTTCCAAAATTTCAATACGATACCTTTTTTAGTTTAAAATTGAGAAGACGGAAAAGACAAACGGCAGCAAATTTGCAGTGATTCTGGACACGTAAAGTCTCAGACGTTGGTTTTGGTTTTATGCATGTGAAGGGTGGCGGCCCATAAAGGGGGAAAGGGAAATTTTCGTAAAAATGGGTTTACTTGCTTGCAAATTCTGCAAAAAAAATACGCCTAATGTTGAAAGTATCTGTTCGAAATCGCTTTCCTTAGCATAATAATTTAGGGTATTTTGGTCCATAGGGGGATATTGCACACTTCAACTTCTGTTATGAATATATTAGGCGCTTAATGTTCTTAAATGCAGAAATTTCCAATAAACTCAATTTTTGCACCCATTTTTAACATTTTCAAAGGTGCCAGGATATCGAGCGATGTTGTACACGTGAATCTTATTCTGGAATGAAAAGTGACAGCGTTTCAGCAAATAAAGCGTCGCTTTTCATGAATTTTTATAAGAATATGCTAAACGATTCGAAAAAAAAAACTTCAAAATTGAGCTTTTTCAAAGAAGGCCCAACCGAGTTTTTTTACTTCAGGCTTGAAATACTTGGGAATCAACCCCAAAACATAGTCAGGAAAAAACCCTACATAAAAAAAGAATATTTTGATCGAGTTAGATTTTTTGGCTGTCTAATTGTTATAAATGTTATTGTCCAGTCAGAATCTCTTTTATGAATCAACCATTTTTTTGTTTAATAACAAATTTGAAAAAAAATTCTGTATAATAATTCTACAAGATACGAAAAATTTTTCAAAATTCATGAGTGAAAGCATAAAATTTAAAAAGAAAAAACGTTGCACCTTTTTTTAAGACATCCTTTTTATAGGAAGATCTAATTTAAAAATATATCAATTTTCCATTGTGCTTCTAGGGCTAGGACCTTTACTGAATCTATTGTCACTATACTTAGGTCGCGAAAGCAAACTGAAGTTGGTGTATTTCATCTTCGAATAAAAAGTATAACACGTGCGCTTATGGTACTCTCTCCTTGAGATGCGATTTTCTCGAAAGTGGGTATTCGAAGACCTAACTTCAAAAATTCCCCGGCGACTCGTTTTTCAACCTAAATGTTTCGCCTCAGGCTTAAAATGCCGAAAATTTATTCGGCTATATGACTCCACACGTAACACCATACTACCGTAAGGACCCTTTTCATGCGGACACCCATTTATAGTCAGTAGTCAATAATTCGATTTTCAATTTATGAACAGTAGAACGACAAACCAGAACAACGGAAAGACAGCTATGTTAATTCAATGAATGGAACTGATTTGAAGCAGATTTTATCGTTTGAACATGTATTTAAAATTCTAAGTGCTATCAAAACAAAAATATAGCAAAATATTTGTAAAAGTTCAGAAATGGAAGCTCAAACCTTTCCCTTCATTTGTCGAAACTAAAATATGAAAGTATTATTTCATGAAAAAGCCACCCTCGTGGTGGGCACCAACCTTTCATCTATTATCCCTTTGTGAGCTAGTTTCTTCGAAAATGCTTATTTTTCTTTTAATTATATCTGTACTTGCTTTAACTGATTACGATAGATAGGTTTAATTTATCGAGACTTTCCTCGGATTAAAGCTAGAATCTGTTTATTTCCGTAAAAATCTCATGGAGGTTTCATACCCTCTGTGAGAGTGGCTTTTATATTTCAGTTTTCACAAATAAAGGAGAAAGTTTGAGCTCTACTTTTAGACCTTTCCAAAATGCCAACCATATCAGGTTTATGTACTGTACATTCTCAACGATAGCTAGAACCGTGTTTCATAAGGATTTCAACCCCTGTTTACTTAAAAAGTTGATGTGATGGGCACTTTTTGTGATCAGAGTCATGTTCAGCGCACCCGATTTAGTAAACGACATCCCCTTCCTGAAAAATTACTATTTGTAGGATGTATTTTTATAATATTAATTGTTACGGAAAACTGCAGATATACAAAATATGAGATAATTTCGGCACACATAGAACAAACTCAATATCACATCCAAAAAATGTAGAAAAATTAAGTGTTATCCTCTTGAGATTTCACAACTTTTCCAACATATCTAAAAATACCTGTACATTTAAAGAAAAGTCTTATACTCCCCTCTACTTTTTAACTACTGTGTCCCGTGTTCTATATCAACATTATTTCCAGGACCACCAGAATGGCTCGATCATTTTTACTCGTCGGTGGTGTTGTGATGTCTCTCTTCTGTACCAGAATTGCCGATTTGGCTTCACCAAATGATGATGATGGTTCAGTCGATTTGCTGCCAATGAAAGATATCGTGATTGACGCCGTCCGTAATTATATTCGGGAGCACGCAGAACGATTGACTACTCTTAAGAAGTAAGTCACCAAGTTTCGATGTTTTCAAAACAAATTGTACGATTCCCATTTTTACTTTTTCTATTTACACAATTTGTGCTATTCTTAATTTTCTTTTCCTTTTATCTGTAAAAATCTAAGTTATTCGAAAATCACAAGGATCGATTTTCAATTGAAACATCACCATTACCTGAGGAGAATGATTTAGTCGTTATAGAAGCAACTAAACTTTGGTTATCCAAACCAAAAAATGTTAAAAATTTTTTTTTGTCGTTCATGAACAATCTTTTTTTGTTACAGGCACGTCGGCGATTATTCGAAGGAACACGAAAAAGCAATAAGTAACATCCAATAGTATCCTTTGAATTTTGCAATTTGAAAGAAAATTCTCTTCTGATTACAATTATTATGCAATTGGGAATAATATTTCAATTTAAGTACTTTCAATTCTGAAATTCAATTTAAAGAAAACATAACTACTTTACTGAAATTTTCACTATATCTGATTGTCAGATAACAAGACGTTATCAGATTATTTACATAGAAAACTTGTTTATTTCTTTTTTAAAAATAAAGTGTGACACGGCACAGGGGAGTAAATGACCTTCGGAAATTCGTTTCATTGTCTGAAATAAAATTTGTATGACGTAGCTCGTATCCCTGTAAGAAATTATAGTCCAGTATGATTTGAAAGTGTGTGAAATATGAATTTTGAGTACATAAGGGCGTATGTACGCTACAAGCTGTACAGTTTAATAGTGTAGTCTAGACACAGAAAATATAACCGTGTATTTCATTGAAAACCACGTTGAATCTACTGAACTTCCAAGTACTTATATGGACAACAAGCAAGTCCAGTAGATTTTAAAAGGGGAGGTCACTAAACCTGATCATCCTTACTGATTATCAGTACCAATTCCAAAGTGGTACTGACTTGCGGATCAGTACATTTTACCGATCCAGTCGTTATCATACACTCTTCCTCACAGCTGCCTTTACGAATAACCATGTCACTCCGACGGATCATATAAAGAACTCTAACATATTGTAACGGTATAGAGTATAGACTGTAGTTTACACGCAGCACTATGAATTGTAAAAATATATTGCAAAAAAATAATTATTAAATGAACACACGATTTATTCTTAGATATATTTCCGGATACATGTATGAACAATTGATATTTATAAGTTTCGATGCTTATATCACAATTAAACTTTCGCACGTAACGGGGGGCATTCAATCGCAAAAACCTAAGCTACGCAAATCGATAATTTTAACCACTTCAATATTACACGAACTACAATCTGTAAAATCATCGCGAAATGCATTTATAACTGGGGTGGCGACCACCGAACACGCGTCCGTGCTCTAAACTACAAATCATTTTAAATTAAATGTAATTGAATTTTATGTCTTAACTAATCAAATCATGTGCAAACGGTAAACACAACACACTCTCGCGCTTGCCTCATATCAGTACAAGTCAGCTGTGACAGTCGCGACACACGTTGTTCGTTTCTTGCTCCAATATCACTCAACTGAACGCGATCTGTGAATATGTTGTGCCGTAAAAAAAGGTGTTATCAAATAAAAAACTTCTTCATTACTTAGTGGGTGTACGGATTGATGTGGCGACCGCCACAGATACGTCAAATGTGAATGTTTTTCGGGATGATGCAATCCACTGATTTCGCCATAAATCTATCAGCTGGTGGTTCGCAGAGAAATTTTGTTGTTATGAATCGGATCGGTAACTTCTACCGATCCTTCTGTAATATCCACTGAAATGTTGACAATTAATTTCACCTCAATTTCATTCCGCCATTTACGAAAAGCTCAGTAATTTCGACATTTTCATCCCCTGATCAACAGCAGTTTTGACTGTAACCGTTACATAAAACACTTCACATTTCTTGATAAGTAAATCTTGCACTTCGTTTTTCTGCGTAGTGCACACTTTTATTCTTTCTCTCTTATGTATAAAAAAACTCTTTTGTACGAAAAAAGTAATCAAACTAGCTTCGTTTGGTAAAACAGTTTAAGGAAACCATGATTGTCTCATTTTTACTCTCCAAATCGATTTTGAGACAACTTTCTCTCCGAAGTCATTGCGTTGTCCCGCCTGCTTCTCTCGCGATTTACATAATAGAGACTTGAGGGGACTGCAATCAATATTTCAATTTTTTTTTTAAATCAAAGGCGTGAAAGCTTAGCAATCTTTGTTCCTCCTGAAAATTCGGACTCTGTCACTAATCCCCTTTGGCCGATTCATACTTCAAATATAACCTTGAATAGCTTATCGTAACAAGTAAGCATGAATGTATTAATATTTTATACATTTGTTTGCTATCTCCAGGAAAGTTGGCCCGAGCTCTTAGCGCTACAACTCAGGAAATTTCCGTTAATGATGACGAGGAGGTTAAGGAAGAAGCTGATGAAGGAGGTGTCAGTAATTTATCTGAAGTAAGATTTACACACACACACACACACACACACACACACACACACACACACACACACACACACACACATATATATATATATATATACATACATAACAAGTCCTAGAAAAGACTTCTAATTCTTATAAAATGGCATCCCTAGAAATTGTTGCTTTTCTGCCGTGCAAATGGAGAAAGACATATCTGCAGTTCGAATATAATGTCAGCTGTCACTTTTTTAACTCCCGGTGCCCCACGACAATGGTTCTCAATACCTGAACCCTTTTACATTCCTATCTCAAAATAGTCAACTCAACTTTTTATTAATGATTCAAAGCTACAATAGGATATCTACGTCCGTTATCATGTTTTCTACCATTTCTTAGTTTCAGCGAAAAAATTGTAATAATTGTGCGAATACTTTCTTGTAACGCATGCAAGAAATGTTTCATTTTCGAGGCATGTATAGCGCACTTTGAGCAAGATTACTTTACTAGCTGTTACGCTTGCGCATTTTGATTCAACGTTACTTTCCAGAATTGGCGAAAGCATAACCTCACTTTTTTATGAATTGACGCTTAACAGACTGATTGTGAATAGTCAGTAGTGATTGGAATCGACACGAAGTGATAAGTTACCATAAATTACTGATAAATTACCCTAAATTACCGAAAATTTTGGATATTTTTGGATTTCATCCGGAAAGCTTTGGGTACCTTAAATTTAAGGAAAATTTTTTGTAATTCATAAATTTATCGGAAATTTCCAAAATTTCTCGTAGTTTCTGATATTCAACAATATCCGGCAATTTTCAGTGATTTTTGATAATTTTACCATAAATTTCCGAAAAATTTGTTTTTATTGTTTTTCAAGTCGAAGATTTCCTGCATCTGTTGCAAAAAATATCGTGTGCAACAGGTGCTGGAAGTAGGCAGTTGTAACTCTTATGAAGCGAACAGTACTTACCGCCGGTTCATTTTGCGGTCGTTTTCGGCTTGTCTTTGATTCGCCTCTGGGTCATACAGCAAACTTCACACACGTGTGGAAGCACCTAGTTTCCGCACTCGTAGCAGAATATACTATTTTTAAAAGTAAGATTGATTTTTAGCCGAACTTAGAAATCTTTGAATAAAATTTAAATTTATCAGACTCAGATCTGTTAAACTGTGGAGAACTGTCTTCTTGACAACTTACTTTATATAAAAAGTCGATTTTCTATAGTTTTAGCCGAGAGCTGGCCATGCCTTGGTCAAGCTCTTATTCATCTACTGTCCAGCCTTGGCACAGAACCCTTTGATACACTCCACAGTGGGATGAAAGCTCAAAAAACTGGTCAGAAGTTAAGAATTTGACGAATTTGTATGGATATTGGTATAAGGACGTTTTTAAGGTAGCTCACTTTGAATTTGCAGTTGAAGATTACAAATTCAGAATAGAGAATCCAATATAGCAGCGAAAATTTCAAAATTTTAACATATTTATATGAAACTTGGTATGACAGGTTTCCTGAAATCGTTGATTTCGAATTTGACGTCAAAAGTCACAAATTCAAAATGTCGGGTTCAGTACGGCGGCCGTGAATTCCAAACCTTTACGTACTTTATGAAACTTGGTATGATGAGATTTTTGAGGTCGCTGATTTCGAGTTTGACGTTCATTTCAGCATTAAACTTCATTTCTGTTACAAGATAAGAGTTGATCATGATAATTTGGCATTCTAAATTATTTGTTAATCTTATGTTCAAATTATATAAAGCAATGCATAGTGACGGCATTTATGAGGAAAAAAAAGTTGTTTTCTTCTCTTAATTCTCCCTATAGTATGTTGCCAGTTATGTCAAGTAATGAAGATTTATCATCCGATATTATTTGTTAATTTTGTAAACATGGAAGTATGATACTCAAATAGTGCATGCTTAGTATTGTTTAACAAATCATCGTCCCTACATATTTCTATAAATGTCGTGTCATGGCAAGTAAAAGAACAAATGATCCCTAAACATCATTGTCAATCCCATTTAAAGACAGTGAGAAGACAGACACAATTCTCTCCTCCCCACAAATACCGAGACTGTGAATTTGTTTATATAATTTCTTTATGAAATTGAGAGAAAATATCGAAAAAGAAATTTTCATTAGTGAATATCACTGGAAGCATAATGTGAGGAGAATTGAGAGGAAAAAAAAGATTCCTTTTCCCATATGAAAGCCGACACTGCATTTTTCTATAATATTTGTTTATAAAATTAACACACAATATCAGATGAAAAATTTTTTATTACTAAACACCTTCATCATCCATATGCATCAAATTCAAGCGATGCGGGGTATAGACACAATTTTCTAAGAAAATTAAACAATAGAAAAATAAAAAGGTCGACATTTTCTTCGATATTATCATAAAAGTTCAAAAAAACAATAATTTAGAAAATAAGCTCGCACAGATCTATTCAAAATTTAATGCTGAGTTTTCCTAGACGAAATATCTAAAATCCGTCAAGAATTGTGGTCTAAAAATTATTTTTAAACTCGCTTTTTGATTTCATTCTACTGTGCGGCGACGCGCAGCAAATGCATGTATGTACGTGAGCAAGTCAGAGCGCTCAGGCTCAGACCGACCTGAATTTAGCAATTATGGGTTTCTGCGAAAAAATCGCATATAAATATAGTAGCGCATGATGTGAACAACAGAATACCACCTTAAATTTTTGCTTCAGGCATTGCACGTCGTGGTACGTTTATTCAGCGACGAGTACAGTTTCAATTATGTAGCAAATCTATTTCAAAATCTAGTTTTTCATACGAAAATAATAAATTTTAAAGGCCATTTTTTAAATTTCTCATTTGAAAATATCTCAATTCATGTAAGAAAAGCATTTTTCCTGAACCCTCACAATATTTCTTGCAATAGAAGATGTTTAACAGATTTAATTACAAGAAAAGTGCATGTCACTTTCAAAATTGAATGCTGATTCTTCAGTCAATATTTCATATTTCAAGATGAAAGTTCATTCTCAACTACTTTAACGTGTCTACTTTGCCCAACTTGATGCCATTTTGCACCAACATTATATAATTTTTTCCCAATCTAATGCCATTTCCCCCCAATCCTATGCCACTTTTTTCCAACCATATTTTCACTTTGCTTTAATATTATTTCCTATAATCATTTGAAAATTATCGAAGAATTCTAAAAAAATAAGAGGTTCTTTTTTCCAAAACGTAGTATTCTCCGAATAAACATAAGTATTTCGGATTTTAGTTCCTTATTCAACGTGGGAACTCTTGTTCATTGAAAAAATTTCGCTTTGTAATTTATTATTTTAAACATTTTTGCATAATTATATATGCAGGTACATGTTTCACCATTTGCACAGCAGTTTTGGTGTCAAAATGACCCCTGATTTCTGGTTAAATTAAAAAACAAATTTTGTGCCTCTTGACCAGTTTTTGTGAAATAAAATGCTCATTTTAGCTAAATAAGTGCATTTATTTACTCTGGCAGGAGTATATTGCAGTTTTTAATGTCTCAGATTTTTGGCAGAATAAGAAAGTTTATATTTATTGTGTGCTCAAATTTTAGCATGCTGACACAAAGTTTGAGAAGCTGTGTAGTGGAGAAATTTTACTACCTCCGGAAATTCAAAAAAAATTGAAATGCAGATACGTCGATCGTGGTATTCCTTTTCTGAAAATAGCACCCTTTAAAGAAGAAGAAGCCTATCTGGATCCTAGAATTGTTGTATACCACAACGTAATTCACAAGCAGGAAATAGAGGCTCTCAAAAGATTGTCAAAGACTAGGGTTCGTCAAACTTTCACATTTTTTCTCAATTTTGATTTGTTATAAGAAAAAAAGTATGCTAGTGAAATGTAGTCGAGACTGATCAAGCTTTGAATTACATTCGATGGCAACTCCGAAGCGTTTCGATTTTTAACAAACTGTATGATAAAATATATATTCTCTTTTCTGCAGTTACGATTTACACAAGTGCAAAATCCTATTACTGGAGAGCTTGAAAGACCCGAATTCAGAATTGCGAAAAGTGCCTGGTTGGAAGATGAGGAAAATGAAAACGTGAAGCTTCTGAGTAATCGGGTAGAGCATATGACAGGTCTAACGGTTGAATCAGCCGAGGAACTGCAAATTGCTTATTACGAAATCGGAGGATTTTATGCACCCCACGTTGATTTCGCTGCAGTAAGTAAAGTATGAGAAAAATAATGTAGATCGAACTAATACTTTATTGGTACAATAATAACTTTGTGACATTTCAGGAAACGGACGTCAGCTTTTTCGAAGAGCTTGGCACAGGAAATCGAATTGCCACGGTCATGTTTTATGTGAGTGAACAAATCCTGTTGGAATAGGAACCGGGTTCGCCCGTAAATGTTAAAAAGCAACAACATGATCCATTATACTACTAACAGAGACGGAGACAAACAATTCTTTACGAAAAAATAACGGACGGGAGACTAGACATGCAACTTCACACGCACACGAACATACGCGCTTGTGAAAAAAAGAAAGGTCAAAAGTTAAAAAAATACAATGTGGCATAACAATCTCATTCGCCATGTACGTGGAATGGCCTTCATTACAGTAGACAATTAGCCACTATCGTTACTAACATCCATAAAACTGCAATATCGTCTTCTGTATAAGATGTAAAAATTGCCCAGCTCCCAGCTCTTCCAAGTGATTGGCGCACCTCGCATGACCGTTCTCTATGTAGGAAATCACGATCGGGTGGATTTTGACATTCTTCACCCTCCATACGGGCAGGATTTTCTATTCCAACTCTGCGTATTTCTGCATCTTCTCAGCATATCTGAGCTGAATATTGTCATTCAAGGAAACGATCATGTCAATAATCCTAATGCGTTGATCACGTATTTTCCACCGGAGAACGTCCGGCTGATTATGTCTGACAAGATGTTTTGACAGTATACTCTTGTCCCAGTAGAGGAAATGATATTCATGGAATGGAATGTTCCAACATGTCCTCTACGGGTTTACATTTCTGGTTGAGGGGGGGGGAGGGGCTACAGCTTAAGATGGTTTCCGAACCATCAAGAACAGTGACTCTAAATACTTGGAGAAACTTTTCATCTAGAGGTACCGGCAGCACGACTCTCCGGAAATGAACACTTCCTTGCTAGGCTAGTGTTCACCGCGTGAGGCGACGAGGCTTTTCTAGAATGTCAGGCGGGAGCCGAACCCACAAGCAGATGGTGTGGGTCTAAAGCTCCTGCCCTAGCCTCTACGGCCAACGCTCACTTTTAAAATGATGTTTATTCTCTAATACTCTTACTGGAAAGTATTTGTAATGAAACTTACGCATTTGGATTCTCACAGAGACGGCATTCGGCAATAACCGCCTCAATACCGAAGATGTGCTTCTGGTTTACAGCTTGAGGGTGTTTTTTATGCAGCTGCTGGCCCCGCCATTGAGCAGTAAGCTGATCAACAGTTAGGGGATCGATGTTTTGGTAATCAGCTTCAGTACGGTATACAGGTCTAGTCTACACATGTACGAGGTCTGTCCCAAAAGTATCAGACCTACCTCGATTTCTCGGCGCTTGATTTATTCTTCGTCATCCGGAGGGTGGCATCCTTCAAAGTAGTCCCCATTT
>JAUMHM010086729.1:0-10789 GCA_032362435.1 Melikaiella ostensackeni
AAGCTATACACTCCTCGAAAATTGAAAAGTATGAAACGCTGTGTCATCTAGTAGAAAAATATCCATGGAAAACTCTTCATTTTTGACTATTTTTGTTAATAACTCTTACATATCTCCAGTTGTCTAATATTCAGTTTTAAATTATAATTCAATATACTCTGGATAAGTTTTCAAATATTCTGACACTTCAGTTCTTGATCATTCAAAAAAAAATTTCGAATATTCTAGAATATTCCCGAAAGTAAGTTACGTTTTATATATATTTGAAATGTGTAATATTTTCGACCATCTTAGCACTCATGGATGCAAGACTGAAATTGCAACAAAAGTTTTCAAAAATTCGAAGATCAGAGATTGAAGGCTTGGCATTAGAGATTTCCAAATCATAGATTTGAAATTTTCCACAGTTCATAATATTTGTTATGTATTCTATTCTAAAATCACCCATAAATGCTTATATTAAAATCATATATATATTTTTTTTTCATTTCGAAAGCTTTAATATTATTTTTGTAACTTCTGTTGCTTCAAATTCATAATTCTTCAATTTTTTAGACCTGTAGACTTAAAATGTTTTATTTTGAACCTTGAGTTAAATTTTATACAATAAGTTTTAATATTCTTGAAATTTTTGTATTTCAGTAAGGAATGGTCAAATTTGTAATGTTTCCATGAAAACTCGTTAATTTAAAAAAAGCTGTATTGAACTCTACAATATTGGCATTTTTTACTTTGGAAGTCTTGGTTTTTTAATTTTGAGGACAGTTTCATTCTGTACGCATTTTTTAAAATAAATTTGCAAAACATATTGTTGTATATCAAACGATTCCACTTTTAAATACTCTTTTTTCATCTCCATATTAAGATTGTACAATTGCAAACACTGAGAATTTGGATTTGATGAATTAGGAATGCTTTGAATTTGCAAGTATTTCATTTTTATCGTCTACAAATTTTTAGTATTTAATTTTATAACTCATAGTGTTCGAGAAGAGCTCAAGATTCCACGGTTTTTATTTTATTGTTAAATTTTGCGCGTTTCTAATTAGAAATTGTTAAATTCCTCATTTCTCTTATTTGAAACCGTTCAATTTCGAAAGCTTATAAAATTATACTGAATAATAATTATTCGCTTTTCGGGTTTCATATTTTTTCTATCCATTCTAAGGCATACAAATTTTAATTTTACAATTTCAAAATCTTAATGTATAGTAAATGTAAATATAATTGTTGTATTCTGAAGTCCTCTGTGTAAGTAAAATTGTGCTGTTTTCAAAAATTAGATCTTTCGATTATTCTATAACGAAATTATCTGCAATTTCTATGGTGTCAATTTTATGTGCTCAAAATTTGACATTTTTTAGTATTAATCGTTTTCAAATTGAAATTGTTTCTCTTTCAGAGCTGAAATTTAAAATGTATCACTCTTAGACTTCAAAACTTGTTCTTGTCACTTTTTTTATTTAAAATTTTAAATTTTTCAATTTTTCCAGCTTCGAAAATCTTTTTCTTAAATTATTCAAGTTCTTTGGTAACAATGAGAAAGTACCCCTATTATAATTTATTCAAATAAAATTGTACGATTCTTAATAGAAATTTTAATACTGATTCTTTCAGAATGAGGTTTTCCAATTTTTAACGCTTACCATTTGAGATTATTCAATTTTGACCTCTTTGAAATTGATCACCTTTAAACAATCAATTTGAAAAATCTTTAATTTCAGTGTACACGAAAATACGACCTACATGTCCATGAAATGGGAGGTGTCATTTCCGAAGTAGTTTTTCGTGCTGAATTCAAATCCAGCCTCTATTTTTTGTCTACATGTCAGGTTTTTGAGTTTCTTTGAATCAAAGTTTTTTTTGAAAAGAATACATAACGCTCTACTAAGGAATGTAAAAAGTTTTTTGATGACAAGTGAAAAACGATTTCGATATATTTTTTAACGCAAAGAGAGGACATTTTCTTCATTTTTTAACGAAGAAAAAAATTATAATTTAACTATTTATGCCTGTTCAATGCGAATAATTGTTCTTAAATTCCATTATATTCATCGGGATATCTCTAAGAGTGAATCATCTATGAAATCTGCTTGAATTCTTTGGGATTTACTTGAATTTCCTCGAATTCGCTGAAAGGCCCTCAAATTCGCTCAAAGTTCCTCGAATTCCCTTGAATTCTTTTGAATTCTTTCTAAGTCTGTTGAGTATTACACATGTTAGCATGAATCGTAGGTTTTCAAATCTGACGGATTTTATGCGACTGTTTTCCTTGTTATACGACAAAAATGATTACATTTTTACTATAAAAAAATTTGACTCTCAAATTGGCAACACCACCAACTCTATTTAATAGAAAATTTTAATGAAATACATAGCGATTTGATTCTTATTTATTGTTCACTTTTATTTAAATAACTAACTTGGACTAATTCTTTGAACCCTCATTCCATCTTCATTTAAAATGCATTTTTTTTTATATCTATTCACAGTTTCGAAAATCTTTCACTGTCATCTGCAGAAATTTAATAAAATAATCAATTATATGTACAAAAATTCGTTCTGAATGTTTATGTTGGTTGTCTGATACATTTGTCGAACAACGATTCAATTTTAGAATTGAATGGGAACGACGAATGCGGTTCCCTTACTCTGACCATTGACAGCTGCAGCAAGTGTTAAAGACATGGCAAGAGAGAGCGTCAGATGATACCTACATAAAAAAAATTGGGTGTTCTTCAGTACACTATAATAACTACTGTGAGCTGTAAAGTAATTCGAAATTCAAACTCAATGCGGCTAAATCCTATAATGTAAAGCTCTGAGAAAAAAGAAGTAATTTTAATGCTGCGAATTAAAATAAACCCTCGACAATAAAACTCTGCGAAGAAGACCCTACACAAAATAACAAGATTATTAATTGAAAAAAAATATTTTTTTCCAGCTTTTTTGCATTATGGCGGGTAGTGTCTTGCTGTGTAGCATCAAATGGTCAAAAGGTGTGGAGCGTCTTAAATTGAAATGATAACAAGATTCTTTTATTCGCTTGTCTGGAGTATTCTTGTTCAGAGTTTTATTGTGTGCAATTTGTCTAATTTCGCAAAATTTATATTTTTTATTCTGCGCAGAGTCTTAGTGGAATAAGATTAATCTAAAAATGTGCCTGTAAAAGATGCAGCGAGAACATATAATATGAGTTTTGAAAAAATCGTCAAAAAAGGTCAACTTGATCTTCTTAGAAATCATTTCCTTATGATCTCTTTTTTAAACAATGAAAAATGTTTTTCGGTATCCAAGTTTATTCTTTTGCTAATTATTTGTCACCTAGTTTAAAAAAAAAGCACATTTTTTAACGGCAATAAGTATACTGTAATGACAACTTAGAAGACTGGAAATTCAGCCAACTGTTATGAAATAAGCCAATTTTCTACTGCACAATTTTCGATTCCAGACTACACACGTTAAAATCGGAAATAAACTGAGTGTTCATTTGAAAAATTTTTCATTCCATTGCTAGCTGCAAGTCTTTGAATAGCAAAATGAAAATTTGTATTTTAGAAAAATTCAAACTATTTGGCGAAATTAAAAATCAAGATTTCAGAGGTTTCTATTTATTATGAAGCCCAAAAAGTGAAATAACAATTTTGTGATGTAGACCTTGTGAAACTTCCCGTGAAACTGGCACTGCTACACGTATTTTGGAATGATCAAAATATTGCAATTTTTTGAAAGGCAAAAATTATCAATTTAATATCTCGTAAACTATTAGCCGCAGTACAAGCAGGCGTTTTAATTTTCACTTTATTGTTAATTTAAAATATATTTAGTGGTCTGACAGAGCTCAGTATCTTATTAAATCATTCACACAAGCATTTTAAGCAAAAAATTCTATATATATTTTGTTCTAGCAAAAGATATTTTTTCGTACTATATGACTGGCTTACATGTTTTTAACAATAAAGAAGATGTTGCAATTTTGTGTATGGTTCAAATCGACAGCACTCGATTAGCATAAAATTCCTACGTTAAAAAAAATTTGATGTGATTAATAATTTTCGTTTTTTGGTGTGGTAGTGCCAGCGAGCTGGCACTACCACATGTGCTCGAAATAATTACGAAGCACAACATTTTTTTTGCGGCATGAATTAGCACAAAATTGGCACAAAATTACTGCATGTTGCCCATGTTAATAGGACAATGTTGTAATTCCACCTTCACGCACCTCAAGTATCTCTCCATATTGACAAATCTGATGGACTTCATGGTGCTTCAAGTATCACACAGCAGTCAAAAAGTGAAAATGTAATTGATGATTCAAGATCGAGTCAGATCTGTGAAAAGTCTTCTCAAGAAATAGGCAAAGGTATTAATCATTCTTGTGGGACTCCTGTTAAGGCTGCAGAAAATCTAATACAATTTTTAGAAAATCTCCCAGAGAAACATCAAGAGCAAGTCGGTACTTCAATATTAACACAAGAAATTGATACACAGAGCGACAACAACTGTACTAGTGAATACCGAAATAAAGAATTGACTTTGAGTGCTTCAGATTCTAAATCAAGAAATTTCTGAACCCAAAGAAGAAAAGAGAAGTACCTGTACACCCAAAAAAATTTTTTCTTTATTCAACAAAATCGTTTTGTTGACCTCATTTAGTTGATATCAGAATAGAATTTAATTAAATAAACAAAACTTTTGGTATTTGAAATTATTATAAGGAATTTGATGTGGTTTCAGAGAAATTCATAGGATTTCATGAGCTTTTAGGAGATTTGATGCCACTTTAAGAAATTTTGAAAGGTAAGAATAAATAGAATACTGATACAAGATTTAACTTTGGAAATGCCAAAATTTCGGTGTAATAAATTATCGAATTTTGAGATAGAACTTTGTGGCTGAAAATTATGGCAAATTGCATGGAGATAGCAACTTGTAGCTCTGTAAGATGAATATGAAGTTGATCTCCTCTTCGATTATCGTGAACGAAAAAGTAGCTTAAATTGTTTAGGACGTTTCTTAACAACTACAACAACAACAACTACAACTACATTAACATCATCTATTTTACGAAATTATCTTCCCGCTTGAAGTTGTGTCTCATTGCATGGAAATTCTTTAGTTTAAATTTGAATAACGATTGTTATCATATTAGACATATGTCGGCGTCCGTATGAAAAGGGCCCTTATGGCCGTTTCTGGTTTAGGAGATATTCGCATTTTTCTAGCATTAGACAAAATTTCTGACTTTCAGCAAAGTTACTGCAATTTGAACATTTCTATAACATCTAGAGTTCACGCTGTTTCTTTTCATATATATCTCTGATTTTTGTTAAAAATTAAAAAAAGGCCTTGGATTTTTCATCAAACAGGCCATGAAATTTGTAAATTCGGATTTAGAAATAACCTGGGTTGAATATGAAGTATCAACGGTACATCCTCATTATTCAAGTAAATATCTGAAAGCAATACAAGAATACAGAGCTTGACATCTGTAAACTCATTTCATTTCTTGCTTACTCTTTGATAAGGAGTGAGGTATATTTGAAAACCGAACTCTCAAGAATTGGAGTCAAAAGAAAAGTTGTTCTATTAAAATTTGCCAATTTATTTGTAGCGAAACAAATTATGAAAGTCTTCTGTTTGATTTGTTGGAAAAATTCATTGGAGTTAAAGAACTGTCAAACATGCATCAAATCTTTTACTCTCATCAAACCTTGTCTGGTAGGAGTTTTGGAAAAAGTTAATGTTTTGACAGTTCTCTAACTCGAATAATTTCTTTCAACCAAAAGAATAAGAGACTTTCGTTCTTTTTTTTTCTCTACAAATAAATTGGTAACTTTTAATGGGCTGATTTTTATCTCGACTCCAAGTCTGAGAGTTAGGTTTTGGAATGTAACCCTGATATTACACTGTACAAACTAGAGTTCTTTTTTATAAGGTATCATTTTTTTTCAGGTATCATTTTAGCCTCGAAGTGTCCTGTTTCTGAATAGGATAACATTCTCATCTCAGTGAGAAAGGACTGGTTTTACGTGAACATTGACTTTGGCAAATTTCATTAAATCTTCACGTTGCGAGACCCCCTGAATCCGAAAAAACAGGTTTCATGATGGTGTCTGTCTGTGTATTCTTGTTGTCGCCGTCATCGTGGTTATTGCCGACATCTGTATACTGGATAACTTTTGAAGAACTAAGCGGATTCAATTGAGTTAGGCACACATTTTGAGGGATCAAAAAGGAAGGTCCAGTCCGTTAACCAGCCTTCCTTACCAACAGTTCTGGTTTTGACTATACTGAAAAAAATACTAAAAAATAAAAAATTCCATTTTGCGGTCAAACTATGCAATATACAAAAAAAGGTTAACAAGCACAATCGTTCATTTCAAAACGATCTATAAATTTTCTTGAAACCATTTGTCAATGTAACGAATAGTTTTTTTTTCAATCGTGAAAATTAAAATTAAAAGTTAAACATTACAATTTTTGGAAAAACGATACAAGGCATAACAGAATGTTTAGTGACGAAATTATTCACCGAAAAAGGTCGACAAACTTCTTGAAGTCTATTTTTTGATAGGACGGGAAGTTTTCGTTTTAATCGTGAAAAAATGCTAATAAAAATAAAAAATTTAACTTTATGGACAAACGATACAGAATACAATGAAATGTTAAACGACAAAATTTTCCTCCTGAAACCGAAGTCCCGTAACTTAATCAGACGTTGCTCTCATCAAATTCAAAATTTGAAAAAAAAAATCGGACATATGGCGGAATTTTCCGTCCCATTCCGTCACTGCCAGTTAAACAGAACAATTTTGATCTAATCTTTATTGTAATTTCAGATATCATCCAATTTCGTCCAAATCTAGAGATAGCAGATCAAACTTTAGTACCACTTTAGTACCACTCGAGATTGTTTTTTCTGAATCTTATCCTTATACCAGAAATAATACTTTTTTATACATTACTACTTATTACATTTTTATCAATAAAATGAAAGAAATGCAAAATGAAAAAATAGATGTTTTACCCTTGATCCACTTTTTTCAAAAACAGCTCAAGGGAGTTTGCTAACATTTATTTTGCACGCTATTTTTGAGACCATGAATCGAATTCAAGGAAGAAGTTTACAGTGCCATGACCTTTCATTTGAAGTGGGTTAAGGGACACCGTGTCTATGTAATGAGTTTTGATTTTAGAAAATTTGATTTTACATTAGAGTTTTTGATTCAAACAGTTTTTCTCGATCATCTCACTATATCTAAGGGTATTTTATAAGATTCAGGGAAATTTCAAGAGATTAAAAAATTGCAAGGGATTTTGAAAGGGTTTCGAAAGATTTGAAGGGACTTTAGGGAGTCAATAAAGTGGAATGAGATTTCAAGGGACTCCTGGGAATTTCAAGGGATTTCTACGGATTTCATGCAATTTTAAAATGTTTCAAAGGATTCTGAAGATTTAAACATCTTTTGAAAAATTCAAAAAGATTTTAAAGATTTCAAGATGTTATACGTGATTTAAATACATATTTTAGGATAGTACAAGATTCACGAGATTTCATGAATTTCCAAGGATTTTAAAGAATATAGTATACAACAATAGTATATAAGAATATAATATATTTTTCTGAATAACTATAAAAAAACATTTCCAAAAAATCTACCAATAAGCACCGGAAAGTTGGTAGATTTTGTACCCATAAACCGTAAAATGATTCAAATATTTTTTACGCTACCTGAGTCACCTTGAAATTTCAAAATGTCGAAAAAAATCGACTTTTTCGCTATTGTCTTAGAGTTGCGGTAATTTTCTCGACTATTCCATGAAATGAAAATCCAAGAAATGTCTAATATACGTTAAGGAGAATGTACTTTAAATATGTTACACCAATAATATATGAAGAATGTCGATATTAAAATCGTTTTTATTGATTTTGAATTACAAAAAAATATCTAAAAATGATATATTTAGTTTCAATAATTTTTATCTGGCCAGAATGACGTTGATCATTAACAAAATCCTCAGAAATCAAATTTCTCGATATTTCTTCAAAATTATATCACTTTCATCGACCATGTGACCATCATACTTGTAGCATATATTTCTTAAAATATATTCCATAGTCGGAACATATATTGGGTTCATCCATCGACAATGCTTTTTAAAAAATAAAAAATTCCATTTTCCAGCCAAACAATGCGAGATGAGAAACAAATGTTTCAAAGCAGTTATTAATCTGAAAGAGGTCTACAGAATTGATTCAAACGATTTTTCATTGAGACGCACAGTTTCTGTTTTAATGGTGACAAATATTGTTAAAAATTTTGAAGTTATCTGAAAAAGCGCATTTATATGTTTATTCATTAAATTTTTTCTCAATTTTTAGATGATTCAATAGATCAAGAATTAGTCCATCTTAAATAAATACATACATTTAAATATATTTACTCGGTCGGAAAATACAGAACTTCAAAAAAAAATGTCATTTTTGTGGAGGGTAAACTTCGAGATCTTGTAAGTCGTAAGAAAAAATATAGTCTTTGCGTATACGCGATGAGCACGTTTCCAAGGCCGGGCGCAAATGCTGACGATTTTATGTTCTTGAAATGTGTAATAATTTCTTATCTGAATACCTCAAACATTTTAGAAGAGAATCGTGAAATAAAATTTATAAAATTTAATTATTTTGCATTTTAATACGTTGCTCTTATATTGATGTAAGAAAATATAAAAGTGTCGTATAATTTAACTTCGAAAGGAAGAAAAACTTTGAAAAAAGGAGTATAAATTAAATTTTTTAATTCTTATTCACTGACCATTTCTAAAATTAATTGCGGTAATAAACTAGATTCACTAAATTGACTTCATTTCAGTTATTAAAAAAAATATCATTTAAGTGTAATTCTATACAAATTAAGAATAGGATGTCCAATTGTTCAAGATATTTGGGTATATTTTAACGAAGTGTCTCATCATCCCGAAATATGGGATGACTAACAAATCTTGCGCTTTTGGCTAGTCGTCCCAAATTTCGGGATAACTAGCATTTTTCACACATTCTTCAAGTTTAGCTGGATGTTATCGAAGAAAAAAAATAAAATATACATAAAACAAGAATTAATTTTAGCCGAATCACTACCGGCTTTAATTTCCTTTATAGTGTAATTTGCCGTGGTCCAGTGGTTAAAGCTACTTACTAGTAACGCTGCCGTCCTGCGTTTGCGTACTCGGACTTTTTTTTATCTTCCACTATTTTAACAAATTCACTGCAAATTTGAAAAAACGATAAAAGTATCATTAAACATATTCTAATAGTAGCTTGAAAATTACTCCTGTGACTGGTCACAGAAATAATGCAAGTCACATCCCTACCCCTTTCCAACGTCTTGTGGGGCGGGAAGGCATTCCTGTGACTGGTTAGAGAAGTAGTGTAGGTCACATCCCTCCCCTTTACAGGAATGAATACCGAGAAAAATAGGAGAGATTTGATTCAAAGTAATTAATGTTTTATGTATGTTCTATTGTTTGCTATTTCCTTCAAGAATTTGCAGCTAAACATAAAGGATGAGGGAAATTATATATCAGATTGAATGAGATTACAGAAGCGCATTTTTTCGGAAAGAGTAGTCAAATGTGTGAAAAATGCTAATCATTCCGAAATTCGGGATGACTAGCCAAAAGCGCAAAATTGCTAGTCGTCTCGAATTTCGGGACGACTCGACGCAACCATATTTTAAACGTTTTTTCTTATTCAGCAGAATCACAAGGGTCACAAGATGATTAAGTATTTTTCTGATGGAACTTTTCGATTCTAAATTTATGTTAGTTTCTTTTTTCTGTACATTGCCTTATAATCCTAACTAATAGTGCCTCATTTACGAACAAAAATTTGTCGCGCCTAAGCCCAGGAAAGCTGACGTTTTGAACTGAAAAAATCTGCTCGCTTCGCGGGCACATTCTCATCGCACGCTTCGCACGCAGCCCGCTTCGCTCGCAAGTTGGAGCTCGCCTATGGCACGCAATTCGGTCGTCACGCTTCGCGCTCTGAAACATGTGGATCTAGCGCTTCGCGCTCGGTGTTATATGTTCTTCATGTTTAAATTACTAAATTTGTTTTCAATTTCAAATCTAAAAGGAAATTTATTTACTCAAGATCCCTAGTGGAAAAATCTTCTGGCAGTCTGATGTCAGATCTGGCCCAGATATGGCGCTGTCTAGACCGTCTAGTCACGACAGTCTAGCCTGGCCCAAATCTGGGGCTGGTCCGCAATCCATAACATAAAAATTTCTAAGTGTCAATCAGCCAATTTCTTTTACCATTTTCAAAAAACTGTCAGGGTGTCTTAAGATTATATAGAATAAGAAATTAACACTATTAAACATCAATCTTTTGTTCTTATTGTCTTGACAGTCTAGTTTGTCCAGATCTGGGGCTGGTCCGCAATCCATAACATAAAAATTTCTTAAGTGTCAATCAGTCAAATTTTTTTTACCATCTATGAAAAAAATCCCAACATTTTTGAGACCTCCTGAGTGAGAAAAAAAAATTCTTACGAGGGTGTCCGTCTGTCTGTCTCAGAGTCTGTAGCCAAGATAAGTTACGAAAGAATCATGGGATTGGTTTGTGCATTGGCATACTTTGTCAGTGCCCAAAAAGGAGATCAAATTCGTTAACCGAACATTTTTTACGAACGGTTGTGGCAGGGCCGGAATTATACTTTAGGGGGCCCTAAGCATTCTTCGTAAGGGGGCCCTTTATAAAAACGATTTAACCGTAAAACTGAAAAAA
>JAUMHM010086730.1:0-10789 GCA_032362435.1 Melikaiella ostensackeni
CAACACTTACTGCTGAAGCCATCTATTGACAAACAGCGAGAACTTAGTTGCACACCTAATATAAGTTTTATTAGTCTATATAAAGTATTTTACTGCGGTTTCAATGAAAAAAGCAATGTTAAGCTTAAAAACGATTTGAATTTGAATTTTTCGATCTTATTAACATATTCACTTCACGTTGTATACAGTTTTAGGTATTCAGGAGAAAATATCAACATGGAAATACAGAATACACTTATAGATTCAGATGGAATCACGCGTCAAAATTTATAACCCAGCGAATTATAAGAGCTCAAAAAACCACCTCTCGATGTATGGAATGAAATGTGTAATTAAGTTTATACGAGGTACCGCAAAGCGGGGTAAAGCGGCGCTTTTGTGGGGAAGGATTCCGTATTATACTCTAAATTTAAATTATAGTTATAAACGACCAACTGAAAAGCGAAAAGTCAGTCACTGATTCAATTATAGTTTCTATTTAACGTATTATTATTAAACTATTAAAAATGTTTGAAATTGAACCATACTTTTACTATACATTTATATATTATATTTACATTGAGTAATTTTATATTACAGCACATGTGCAGTAAAATCTGTAGTAATAATTTTTAGTATTCAATTTAAAAAATTTATAATTCATAGATCAAGTAATGTTTATCATTGAACTATAATATAAGAGTAAGTCCACTGACCTTCGCCTGAAACGTGTTACGGGCATATTTTTAGGGAGCAACATACAATTACAACTGTCTTGTAGAAAATTCTTCTTTTCGACTTAAAAATTCAACATTTTGGATTAAATTTTTCTTCTTTATTGACTAAAAAATCTTTCTTGGTTGGAAATTCAACTCTTTTGTTGAAAATTCGTCTTTTTGGTTTTAAATTTATCTCTGTTGGTCAAATTTCATGCTTTTGGTTGAAAATACAACTGTTTTGTAAAAAATTCGTCTTTTTGGCTCAAGAATTGGACATTTTAGATGAAATTTTTCTTCTTATTGACTAAAAAATCTTTCTAGGTTGAACATTCAAATCTTTCGTTGAAAATTTCATTTGGTTTCGAAATTCTCCTCTTTTTGGTCGAAATCTCATGTTTTTGGTTAAAAATTGCAAACTGAAAATTCATCTTTTTTTTCACAAAATTAATCTTCTTGGTTGGAAATTCATATTTTCGGGGGAAAAATACAACTGTGTTGTATAAAATGCGTCTTTTCGACTTAAAAATTGAACATTTTGGATTAAATTTTTCTTCTTTACTGACTAAAAAATCTTTCTTGGTTGGAAATTCAACTGTTTTGTTGAAAATTCGTCTTTTTGGTTTTGAGCTTATCTCTGTTGGTTAAATTTCATGTTTTTGGTTGAAAATAAAACGATTTTGCAGAAAATTCGTCTTTTTGGCTCAAAAATTGGATATTTTAGATGAAATTTTTCTTCTTTATTCACAAAAAAATCTTTCTACGTTAAACATTCAAATCTTTTGTTGAAAATTTTATTTAATTTCGAAATTCTCCTCTTTTTGGTCGAAATCTCATGTTCTTGGTTGAGAATTGCAAATTGAAATTTCATATTTTTTTTACAAAATTAATCTTTTTGGTTGGACATTCATATTTTCGGGGGAAAAATACAACTGTGTTGTAGAAAATTCGGCTTTTCGACTTAAAAATTGAACATTTTGGATTAAATTTTTCTTCTTTATTGACTAAAAAATCTTCCTTGGTTTGAAATTCAACTCTTTTGTTGAAAATTCGTCTTTTTGGTTTTAAATTTATCCCTGTTGGTCAAATTTAATGTTTTTGGTTGAAAATACAACTGTTTTGTAGAAAATTCGTCTTTTTGGCTCAAAAATTGGATATTTTAGATGAAATTTTTCTTCTTTATTCACAAAAGAATCTTTCTACGTTAAACATTCAAATCTTTTGTTGAAAATTTTATTTGATTTCGAAATTCTCGTCTTTTTGTTCGAAATCGCATGTTTTTGGTTAAAAATTGCAAATAGAAAATTCATATTTTTTTCACAAAATTAATCTTCTTGGTTCGACATTCATATTTTTGGGGGAAAAATACAACTGTTTGGTTGGATATTAATCGTTTTACATTGAGAATTCAACTATTTTGTTGAAAATATGTGTTTTTTGGGTGAACTTGACAATTTGGTTTAATATTCTTGTATTTTGTTGAAAAACCGACTTTTTTGGTAGAAAATTATCCTCCTGTATTGAAAATTCATCTTTTTAGTTGAAAGTCCATCTATTTGGATGAAAGTTCATCTATTTTCTTGAAAATGCAATGATTTTACTTCAAGTTTCAGGGACTTGAAGCGTTTCACGTTAAATTTTTTAACATTATTAAAAAGTTTTAATGGAATAAATGACGCATATTTTCAAGATAAAATTCACTTTTGGTCTAACAGATCGAATTTCTGCTGGACTTTCCTCCAAGTTATATTATCTTTGGATTTATTACTTCTTTTAAGGAACAATTTTTCTTTCATAAGAAGAATAGTACGCCACTGTATTTAATATTAAAGAAGACAGTACAATATAGTAATTGGTAAAAACTTCTTTATAAAACAAAGAACTTATTCACTTCCAAAAGTGGGACAATTCTTTAATATGTGGAGGAAAATAGTTTTAAAATATATAATACAAATTTCGAATAACTATTTATTTATTATAAGTCATTGAACACTGTAATTCGAATTAGAATTAGATTCTAAGATCTGAGAACAAGGATATTTGTATCATCAGTCTGTTTGAAGTATAAATATAATATTCTTAAGATTTTTTAGAAAATAAATAAAGATCTCATATTACATATCAGTCCAAATTTAAAGTACAATTTCTATTAGATCTGACAAACTGCAAGAAGCCCATGAATTTGAACACAGCAAAGTTCATTTAGCAAAATAAAAATTATGTTGAATACGATGGGTAGTATTATTAGTTCACATGATTGTAGATTTAGGTAGAAAAAATTTTATTCAAATTATAAATTGGGGGGATATACTATATGCACCTCTTGATCAATGAATAAAGTGCACGAGGAAAATTTATTACAATAAAATCTTTTATTTCAAACGACCATTTATTTGTCTAAATAAACAATTTATTCAATTCGAGTACAGCGTGAAGATACAAATTTTCATTTGTTCGAATAAAACCATTCGGTCTTTCACTGAGTGCTTCAAAATTTCTTCGTCAAAGAAAACTGTAGATGCTCTTTTTTTCTTTCTAAGAGTAGAGGCAGGCCCACGGACAGGCCTTTGAAGCTCATGGCAGCTTCGAAAAAAACTCTCGAATTTTTGTCTTGAAGACATTCGATCTAAGGTACTGCATTATGCAGGAGTGCTCGACCGCGATATTCTTACCACTGACTGCCCGGTAAGAAGCTTCCAATTAAACTGAATTAAAATGCGCACAAATATCTTCATATTTTAAGTGTTTTGAATAGATTAGCAATCCCGTTTCTGCAATAAGCGTTTTAATACTTTGAATCGTTACCAAATTGTGTGTCATTTCAATCCCATTTGATCGTAAGATTTTCCGGTGACAGAGTATGTTCATTTTAATGATGTTCAGGGTGATGAAAACTGAAGTAAATTTTATACCGTCTAATAGCGTTAGGTAACCTCGCATATTGAAGTCAATTTAATTCTTTCTGACAAGTGATAATTTGGAACAAACCAATGACATTCAATTCTATTTTGCGGAATCGAAATTTGAAGTCAATTTAATACCATCCAGACGAAAAAAAGTTGAATCAAAGGAACTATATTTAATTCCTTCTAGAAAAGTGGGAACTTGAAGTCAATTGAATTATATTTTTTGTAATAAGATTTTGAGTAAACCAATGATATTGAATGTTTTTAAACTTTGACATCAATTTAATATGTTCTGAAGAGTGAAATGAATTTTTATATCTTTCATATAAATATAACTATAATAATAATTTCCTTTGCATATTTCAAGAAATAAATATTAAGTATGCAATCAGAGAAAATTAATTTAATACATCTATTAGCATTATCTTTTAATAAAATTCAGATTTACATATATGATGTAAAAAAATTTAATTAAAATTAACGATATGAAATACTTAAAATAACTGTATTTTTGAACAATTATTTTTATGAAGCAAGACAAAAATCAGAAAAAGGAAATTATAGAATTTTTTTGGTGAAAATCGAATTTTACAATTCATTATATTTCTTACATTATAATTTTTATCATAAATGTGGCGTAAAAATTCAAGGGAGAAAAATTATTGTAAAATTAATTTGCAGGGAAGAAATAAAGGTGGACAAAATGTTAGTACAATGAAATATGGTAAAAAAAAACTTTATTGTAAACTACTGTGCTCCAAAACAATTCGGTATCGTGCATACAAATTGTTTATCTACAAAATCGAGACCCACTACTTTCGATTTAATTTCTAATAATGAAATCGCCACATGTTGAACGCTTTTAGTGACCTCCCAGATATGGTTCACTTTCAAGTCACCGACAACGAAAGGTTGAAGAATCAATTTTTTAATTTCAAACCAACATTTGTTATTTAAAACTTTCATTGCCATGATTTGAGCGATTGTTCCAGTATTTAATTGGATAATGGTGTCGTTGTACTTATTAGATCTTAAATATTTTGTGCTGCTGTAGAATTTATTATTCAATTGACATCTTGCGAATTTGTTCTAACTGAAACTTATTTTTGTCACATGGTCCAAAGAACGTATAATTTTCTAATTTAAAAGCACTTATGGTCACAGTTTTTGTAGAGAAGAGATTTTCGCAAAATTCATGAATAACATTAGAAACATTAGGATCTTTTAATTTAACATGATAAGCTAGGCGGATGAGTGAATATTTTGTTATTTGCTATTCAACACTCTTTGGACCATTCACTGAGTCTTTACAAAAAAAAATGTTATGCTCAAACGGAAATGACGATGTACACCAAAGAGGACCTGACCTTCTAACAGAAGGAACAACATGTAAAAGAATGTGAACGTTAAATGTCATTCTCTTGATCCCATACAAACGTTGGAATTCAACTACGAAGATCATTAGTTCTTCTTCACATTTTTTTAATTCCGCATCGGTAATTTCCGTTTTTAACAGAGTGTAAATTGAGTTCACGAATAAAGAATAGTGCTCTAACATATTTTCCGGTAAGGACTTTGATAGAATAGGAAGACTATAATACAATAACCACGATTTCCAATGAGACGCTTTTCATACGCTTTTGGCCGATATCTTTTCTGGAACTCTGTGCAAATCGCGTGGAGGCTGAATTAAGAGAAGAAGTTCATCGATCTCCCTACGTTGCTTAGGAGATAAAATATTTTTATTCCACTCTATCCACAACTGTTCAGTCACACCTAAAATGGCATTATGCATATAATCCAAAGGAAACCCCCTTACCATGTCTATGTTCGGATTCGAATATGGGATGGGATTGGTGCAAATTTCAAAATTGATTCTTCATCCTGCTCTGGTAATTTAATTTTGATACCATCCGACTGTAAACGTTGCGCTTGTTTCATAAATTCACTAATGAAAAGATTCATAAGATCCGGCTTTGGTTCATGACGAACAATCATTATACCAACCAGAAAAATAAATTTAAACCTTAAATGAGGAGGCAGGAAGTTGAGCAAGACTTGAAGAGGCCAAAAACTTCTTCTTGAAATGCTAAAAAGAGGTGCACCATCTGTACTAATTATATAAGTAAAAATGTTCTTGATAGATTGTACTGCTAATTTATAGAGTTTACTGTCACTTATGTCACGTAAAACGGCATCTGATTTTTCTTTTAAATCATTCTTAAGTTGCTTCTGAAGAATTCTAGCTACTTCTTCATTTTTGAATAACAAACGCAACTGATATTCTAAGTCACTAGTCATGAAATAATTAGGATTACTGAGAAATATTAAGTGCTCTTTTTTACATTTAATGCATATCCTCTTTTGGCCTCTAATATTTTTCTTAATTCCAGAGAATAAAACTTCTTCTTTTTTAGTGCACTGATCACAATGAAAATGATAGGAAATTTTGTCTCCTGGCGGATTGCAGATTTGTGAAAGTTTGTCATTTGAAATATTGAAATTTTTAAACTGAGGTCCTGCGCAATTTTTAAACATTTCCAATAACCATTCGCGTTGCCGATGCGTACTACCAAATCTTACGCTATATGCAACTATCATTTGTACAACGTCATTTACATTCATTCCTAATTCCTGAAACATAATTTTTTGTCCATCCTGTAAACTTCAAAATTCTAGAGGCTTATCTCTCAAAGAGACGTTTTTCGTTGATTTAGGTACCTCGTTTTCTTCAGACGGAAGTTCTGGAGACATCTTTGTGCCAAAAATATTTTGGCATTCGTCTGCAATTGGATCCTCTTCATAATAGATTTCATCCTCACTGCTCGTAGATTCATAGTAGGCTTCATTATATTCTTCAGCGTTTTCCTCTGCCACTAATTTTTGATTGCTTCTGGAAGTTGCCTCTTTCTCTGCATCCGTAAATATGGCAATATTATGAATTTAATAAAAGTTTTAATCTAACGTAGTAACGCGATATAACAGATAACAACTATCCAGTACTCATTCTATAAATTTTGATTGATTTTTATAATTCGTGAAAAAAATGATAAACTGTACCTGAAACCATTCAAACTATAACTCTTTAAATTTTTAGTTATCACATTTACATAAATTAACGCAATTATAAGATAAAAGACTGAAACACTGGATACAACTTCTAACATCAAAATCCGATTTCCTCATTTTACTCAACAAATATTATAATAAAATATTTTTTCGGTCTGTAGAACGATTATATTTTGAAATAGAAGTTTGTCTATAGAGTGAGAAATCAATTAATCTTTACTCTTTTGGCACAAAACGAGGAATTCGAAATCTAGTCGCAAAATTCAATGGTTTCGTTTTAAACAAAAAGTATCAAAGTCTAAAATTTTTTCGTTCTTTACGCATGATTCTATTCAAAAGATGAGTTTGACTACAGACAGAAAAAATATGTAATTGTAATATTAATTGAGTAAAATTAGGAAATCTAATTTTGAGGTCATAATTTTGTTCCAACACCCTCAGTAATGAAAGGCTTATAAATATTCGAAGTATATAAAACATTGAACTTACCTCCTTCTATTCTTCCTTCCATTTTTCGTTTTGAAGCCTCAGTCCATGTCTTCTGCGTTTTATTACTTATCATCGACGTTTTGTAATGTGGAACGAGAATCAATTTATACCGCTTTGGTGCAGTTCCACTATCACCTTCGGAATGTTCAGAATTCATAATGAAACTATAATAAAAAGTATTATATAATAATTTATTGTTCCTTACTATTTAGTCGTTAATTGTAGAATAAAATTTATTTTATGAAAATAAAAAACTAGATGTACTGGAAATAGGTCAACATTTTCTTTGATGCTAATAAATTTATATACAAAACAAGAGTGAGGTTAAGTAATATAAAATAATGCTTTCACAGCTCCTAGCTTTGTACTTACAATTTTAAAAACATCGTGAACTTACCGGATGTGTCGTATAAGTTTTTTTAATTTAATTCACCAGCAAATAACTAAATGCACTACACGCTGAAGACGCTATTGACGATTAACTTAACCTGAAAATTTTTCCAAAGTTGGCAGCACTGCTCTCCGTGCTTAGTTCGGACGGAAATACGGAGAGTGAAGGAGAGAAGTCCCCACATATATTCATCGGTATCTCGCATGAAAATTTCGAAACCGGCGTTTGTGTTGTTCCTGGACCTCGTGGTGGAAGTTTTTTCGTCTTTTGTTGGTGATTTTGCGTTTTGTGTTTAAAGTGCAACATTAAAAGTGCAGTGTTTGCGAATATTTTGATGTTGGGCAACCGAAAAAACAAAAAAGTGCCTGTGCACTTAATAAAAAACTTTAACCTGAACAAGCACGTGCCCACACATAAATATAAATTGGTGGGTGAAAATCCTTCGACGCAATGCATCGTTTTGTTCCTTAAGGGTAAGTTGACAGCAAATTTTAATTTAAGAAAAACATTATTACAAAGAATAGGCAGTGTATTAGTTTCGGGAAACGGAACAACAACCTAACCTTAAACATCATGTTAAACTTTTTAAAAGTTTTGCAATATAAAAAGTGTATTGTGAATATTGTTTTCTCTTTAATTTGAAATAACTTTCTTTGAAATACTGTCCTACTTTAGAAGATATTAACATAATTCAATAAATTTTTCAAATTGATCATTTATTTTAAAACGTGCAATTATTTCATATTTGTGAATTTCTGTAGACACGGAAGAAGAATTGGACGAGCTACTGAGAACTCAAAGAGTTCGACATCCTGCAGTAAAATTACTACAATCAGCAACTGAAAGTACTGATGAAGATGAAACACCTTTTGGGGACAATATAAATCGAAAGCGAAAAGAAGTGAGTAAACTCAACAGTTCTTAAGTAATACATTATACAAAACAAAAAACTGGTAATTTTTTTATTTTTAAGGAAATATTAAAATTGAAAATAAAAATAAAACATTCATATTCTGTATTAAAAAAATGCTGAAAAATTCGAAATGAACCATGAATGTTAAAAATTAAATTTTGTGACCACACTGTTTATAAAATTAGGATTAAACTATTTTTATTATAACCTTTGTATTTCGTAGGAACTGAAAGGAGTCACCGTCCAAAATGCACTAAAGAAACGGCTACATGAACTGCGAAGTGAGCACGACAAAGAAAATGAAGAGCAACCTACGGTAATTGCAATTGAAGCAAAACCCGATGTTCAAAAAGTGCAACAAAAAGCGCCTCTCAACGCGAAACTAAATACAAACCCTCCGTTCTTGAGTGAGCAAAATATAAAAGAAATTTGCAAAAACTGCGAAAATGCTGAACGCAATGTAACGTCTATGAAGGCAAAGGTCGATTTCTTATCTCAAGAAAATGAGACCTTGAAAGAAGAAGTTCGTCTTCAAGAAGAAAAACTAATAAAGACTAAGACAGCTCTACAAATCTTAGAAGAAGACGTAAGACGGAAAGATGAAGAGTTGCACACTTTGCGAACTCTAAATGCAGATTGGCAAAAACTTGGAATTGAAAAATATAAAAAATTACAAAGTAAAACACTTATATAAATTTTCATTATTTCTTTAAAAACAACAATTTCTCAAAGTTATGCTGTTTTGTTGAGATTTACACAGAGCAACAATGGAAGCTCCTTCCAGATCTGGAGGAGGTGGAGGACAATTTCCAGCTATTGGATATATAACGGAGGATGAATTGCAGGTGAAGTTTTTTTATTTATTCATAGTACTGAATTATTGATTCTGAATGTTAATTTTAATATTACGTTTAGATATGTTTTGGCACAATTATAAAAATTACGGGCAATTTCTTTCTTAAACAGCAACCACTCTGATCAAATATTTATAACACCAACAAAAAAAGAATATATTTACAGATCCACATAGGAAGAGGTCTGTATCTCTCAACTCAAACCTGGTATCTGGCTCTCAATGTGCCAATGACCAGAAAAGTCACCTTCGCCAGCAATATACTGGTGGCTTTATGTGGCTACGATTACCTTTCTAGGACTACACTTTCTGGTAAAGCAAGTAATAGGAACAGGCAGTCACAAAGACCAGAACACAAATTAGATCCAAAAATTTTGATGGCTATTCAAGGTATTATACTACGACAGACATTGCAGTTCCTATGTCCTAAATGTGTTTTACTTCTATTTAATGTTTTTCAGATGTGTACAGCTACTTCCTGGTGACGGAGAAAAACTGGAAAAAAGATGATGCAGACATTGAAGCTAGTAGGGTTCACTCCACTATCAGTAAAAAAATTGCAGACATAAAGAGGGCGAAGAAAAAGGTATTCGACCCAAAATCAGAAAGGACAATCATGGAAGATGCTGAAGTTAACAAATCCGAAGAAGGTGCAGAGGTCAATTCAGAAGTCAATGTGGAAGAATTGATTGAGTTGGGCAACGGGTATCAGGTTCCCATTTTCGAAATAGACCTTCTGGATGCTACTTCCGATGAAGAAATCAGTAAATCAGATGGTAATGGTGCTTCAGATTCAGTGGTTGCTACGAACAATTCATCATTGGAAAAAGATGAGGAAATATGACGAATTATGAATGGAGAGACGACGGGAAGTTTCGAAATGTTATACGAATTAAGAGAATAATAGTTTCCACTTACTTTTACTTATTTTCCTCTTAAATTTTAATATTGTTCAATGCATTTTTTTAGATTATAAAAGTCAATTGTCTGTAAATGGTTTAATCAAAGCTTACGTTTTCAAGTTAAGAATATTATAAGTAGTTCATGAGAAATCAAAAAAGGACTAAGAATTACTTAAATAGAGTAAAATTACTATAATACGTAAACAACTAAAAGATATGTGATTGTTACTGTAGTAAAAGATTTGAAATAAGTAGAAAAAATGTAACTTGTTTCTGTGTAGAGATAAGGCTTTACTTCATTTAACTGTCTTTCTTCTTAGAATTTTACACTTTTAAGTGCATTCTCTTCATATTATAAAAGTCAATTGACTGTAAATATTTCAATCAAAGCTTACGTTTTCAAGTTAAGAATATTATTAGTAGTTCATGAGAAATCAAAAAAAGACTAAGAATTATTTAGATAGAGTAAAATTACTATAATACGTAAGCAACTAAAAGATATGTGATTGTTACTGTAGTAAAAGATTTAAAATAAGTAGAAAAAATGTAACTTGTTTCTGTGTAGAGAATA
>JAUMHM010086731.1:0-10788 GCA_032362435.1 Melikaiella ostensackeni
AATTTGAGGGCCCCAGGCTTACCACAAACGCGGCAATTAAATCAGTCTCATTACTTAATTGTCACACCTCGTATATAATGTTTTAATGACACCTTTCCTCATCCATCTAATGATAACATGATTCCTTGCTACTAAAGTTGTACTTGGATCGATTTAAGTCATCGTGCCATTCTGTGAGGAGGAATAGAAATAAGTGAATTTAAATACTTATAATGAAAATCAGAACGATCAAATAGAGAAGCGCATGCAAAATGTTTCGTAACGTGGCACATTGAACTCTTAATCTTTAGTAAATTGCAGCTAATATTTTATTGATCCACAAACCCTAAATGCCTCTTAGTGCTTAGCTCTCTCCTTTTGCATGCACTTACAGGTACATCAACTCATGAATATAGCGGTCCCAACCCGCCAGGCGTGGGGACCTTTTACCCTCACCTCGTAATGAGGCTAGCTTTCTTGGTTCCACATGAATTTCGTTGACAATCCGCTTGTGATGAACATTTTTTTTAGAACTATTGATTTTCTTTGCCGTTTCAGTGGATTGCGCTTGGACAAGCAAACGCCTCATTAAAATTTGGCTAGCATAACGTACATCTTTTTTATGGGGGTTTTTGGATCGCTGGTTCCAAATTGGTTTTTGGAAATTTCAAGAACGAGATGGTGGATCCAGTATGGAGGACAAAAAGATGAATAGATGGTTCCATTTGATTGAAAATTTTTATGTGCTTTTTGTATCGTTGGTTTCAGAAATTATTTTGAAAATTCATTAAAATGTTTACAGAATTGTTGAAAGGATTGAAAAAATATTTGATATGGGGCCACGTTATTTCATTGTAAAGATAACTTTATAAAGGTAACATATAATTTCGCTACTTCCTTTATCATCCATTTTTTGGCAAATGTCGAGTAAATTGTTCAATCACCGTTGAAAATGAATGCGGTGAATGGAGATATAAAACAAATACGAAATATTTGAAAATCGGAAAAGGCTATTCCTGAAAAGTTCTAATGTGTCATTAAAAATAAAAGAATCTTATGACTGTTTGAAATAGAAAATAGCCCTATGCCGTGACAATGAGGACAAAAATGTCGAATTTTAGAAAATTAATTTCTTCCTTATTTATAAGAAAATTATGGCAATTCCTTTTTTTACGCACAGTTTTCGGTGTTAAATGTTAATAAAAAATTAAAAATACAAAAATATAGTCTGATTGTATAAAATCAAAATTCTTGACAGTAGATAAATTAAAACCTTCTTTAAACATATTAAAAATTTATTAAAAATTTCAATCCTGCCAACTTTTCACAGCCGGCGCCGCGCCGCGCTGGTACCCTCATCAGGATATAGAATGTTCGCTCATGCTAAAACACTTAAAAATGATAATCATATACTAACTTTAAATCATCAGGTTATACCCTCCAACAAATTATAGGATTAAGCAACCTTATTGATGAAGCTGTATTTCTAATTCGCTATCAAATTTTGTTTATGGGAAATTATTATTAAAAAAAAACATTTGCGAGTATTATTTACTAAAACCAAGTATTTTAAAGTGTTGACTAATTTTTGGCCAGCAAGGTGATATCACTGCAAAAACAATTGATGTAATTTCACTATGTCTGACGTTGGAATCTTTACGAGCCATAATATAGTATTGACGTTCTTATTATTCATTATCCTCAACACTTTGAGGAACAATATGTTCATTTAAAGAAACACCGCAGGTTGCAATCAAGCTACGTGGAAATTTGAAAACATAATAAACAGTATATTAGCGTTTTAATCATGCACTAAAATTTTAACTTCGCAATACCTCAAATTCTGCAGCAGAGCGTATACGCAATTTTAATGTAAATCTTCCTCTCATTTTGAGAAATCCGTAAAATTGTGATTCTGTAATTAAATTTATATTCCGTTACTAGATAATTATTCGAAATCAAATGAAAAAAAATGTAATGAAGTTCAAAATTTTGAAATTCAATTACCTTAAGCACAAAATTTTTTTGACCGAAAGAAAATACAATAATTTCAAATCAAATTTAAAATCCTTCCAATTCACGTACTTGATCTGGAAAATAAAAAATAGTGTGAGAATGTAGTTTCGAAAATAGAAGAACATAACTCAATTTAGATTACTGAGATTTTAACTTCCTGAATTGAAACTAAACAATCACACTGATAGCGCAATCTCTATTTCGGAAAACCAAATAAGATGGAACCCTTTTTGTCTTAAGGCAAGAAAATGTCGAAAATAATTAGGTGATACCTGTCAGCCTGTAACTGCCTGCTGGAACAATCATTTTCCCAAAATCTTGGATTTGTACAAGTTCAGGCTCCAGGCTCCATGACTGATACTTTGTTTAGACGATTTACAAAACTTAATGTTCTTTGTTTGGATTGAGCCGAGTTAGCTGCTTTGTTTCCCATATTTGAATCCATATTCAACATTACACTCCGGATGGAGTCAAGTATCATGGAATTTTTTCGTTGAAAGTGTAAATAAATAATAATGAATAAAAGTTTGGAGGCATTCAGAAACGTAATAGATTTAGCAACTAATTGATTCCCAAGGTGAAAATAAAAACAAGATCTCTTTTCTGTAAGCACATTCAAGAAAAACAAACTGAGAAGAAAGGAATGATTTTTGCAATATTTTTTATAATATTAGGTTCTTGTAATTATCAGTGGAGACAACGTGAGCAAAGGTATCGTCAGGTAATTCAAAATCCTTTGGTAACGTCTTTTCCTGTAACGTAAATAAAAATGAGGTCTCATATTTTTCAAAGTGATTTAAATACATAGACAAAAGTAATAATGAATTACAGGACATATTAGCAATTGCAAAGATCTTACGGGATATATTAGAAACAACAAATCATAATTATTCCCAAAATATTTAGCAATAATACGCAGAACTTTTTCTTTCGTCATTTCTGAGTACGAACTTTTATTTTCTTCATCAATATATGTAAAACTCTGTGGAGCTATTCCGATGAAATACAAACCGATTGTACCATTAGAATTTCGTAATGCCATAAGAAAAAATCAATCTTCGGAAGTATGAGCCATATATCTTCAATATCGTTCACAGTACGTGAACGGTCTCAATTGTCCAAAAACCTTTTCTGATATGGGAATGTGAATACGAAACCTTTTTTTCGTTGTTGGTTTTTTTGCTCCGCAGTCAGATTTCGTTCATCATCACTGCGTACTGGGATCAACGGTTCTATCCTCCAGATCTTCGTCCGTCAGCTCCAAAATCCTCGAATATCCGACAAATAAATAATCTTTTTGATACCCGTTACTTCAGTGGCTTCAGGTTGCCAGTTCAAGCATCCTGGTTCTGCCATTTCAAATGCGCTCAAGTTTTTAGGTTTAATTGGCAATTCTCTATTTAAGACCTGGATAATTCCAAACAGAACTTATTTTAGCCCTGCTTAACCCGTCATGTCATCTTCTGAATCCCATTAGACCTACTATAGTTCTCTTCACAACCTCCTGTAATTCGATTACTTATATTTTCAAGCCCGCTATACAGAGTCCCGGTGACTCAGCGATAGCGCGACAGGCTTCCGAGCAGGAGGTCTGGGGTTCGATCTCTGTGTTGGTACCATTGGAAATATCTTCATGTACTTCTACCCAGGCTTTGGTGGTTTCGAACCTACCTTCAATTGCAGGTCCTCTGCAAAGAGGCCGGTAACCTGCTAAGGGCTGCCGAAAGGTTCAGTGGCTGAGGCTCGTTTTGCTTTGTAAATACCTGTATGTCAGCATCCTTCACTGTGCCATGTAGTACGCCTGGCACCCGAGATTCGTCGAAAACAACGAACGCACCGAGACCTAACTCGGTGAAGGTGCCCGGATTCGGCGTACTGTCTTCAGGATAAACAAGGATGCGGCACAGTAGGCTTTCTCGTCTCAGCCCCAGGAGAATTCTGTTGCAAGCCCACCCCCCCCCCCTTCCCCCTGGCCCACATAAAAATCAGAATCAATCAAAGGAATCAAAATAATCAAGAACTTTTGATAAGACAGGTGTATACCTATGTATTTTGAGTGTCGCTGAATCCAAATCTGAAGTTAACATAGTACCTTTCACGATAAGTTTTCGACATAACCTCAAAAAACTTTATTTTTGAGTATATAATGGGAAAACATGGTTTTTCATTCATGGATTTCAAGCCGCTGAATGCAAAAATGAAGTCAGATTAGTGATATAACTAAAAATTCTGTAGCATAAGCTCAAAAAAATATTGTTCAAGCAGCCATTTGTAGGCCAGCATCGTATATTCATGGACTTTGAGTTGCCGAACCTAGTTTTTAAGGCCGATCAACATAATAATGAACATATCTCAGGCATTATTAAAAAACATTCCTTATCACAACAATCTCCCCTTCAAAAAGTCTTCTTCATAATATTCTTCGTGAAGAAACTCACTTTATTTATTGTGAACCATGAGTTCTAAGCCTCTTGTGTTATGATTCATTCACTAATCGTCGGACTAAGGTGTCCATTTATTTGCATTCATCGAATTCACTCAAAATTTCAGTGTCAATACCTGCTGCTGCACTAGGTACTGGGGTTGATGACAACTGCTCTGAAAAGGGATCTGTAGAATGATTCACCTTCCAGTCCAGTCAGTAACGAAGCCAGCGAAGACGCGCTGCCTTGCAGTGGGACGTGAGGGTGTGATAATGAAGCCATAGTGTATCCGGCTATGAGTTGACATTGTCTTCATGGAACCCGTAAAGCCCTCATACTTAGCCCTGGCAAGGTATGAGGGTTATCACTCCCAGGACGGTGGACTCGCCTGCGATCGGGCCAGGATCCTCAACGTGCAAGGATTAAAATAACCACGGCTTCCGAAAATAAAAAAAAACTTGAAAAAAACGCACAGTTGTGTAAACAATCAGGATCAGTTTTTCGACATTTCTGTTCGAAATACTGAATCCCAAAATATCAGAAGAAAATTACTGAAAATTCAGAACCTGAATGCAAAATACTATAAAGTTAAGTTTCCAAAACGAGATGAAAGCTGGAATCCTCATATAATATGCTCCGCTTGTCATGCAATGTTGTATGAATGCGAAGATAGTGGGTACAATGGAAACGTAAAGTTTACTGTACCAGCAATCTGGAAAAATCCGCAAAATAAAAGGGATTGTTACTTCTGCATGATCGATGTGAAGAAATGGGGAATCTTCAACAAAAAAGTCGATTACTTATAATACAGTGTCTTCGGTAATAGAACCACAAAAGAAAGAAACTACAGACATTCCTGTGGACATTGGCACCTCTCATTCCCGCATTGGAAAAATGAAAGCAGTGCAGGAATATGAGAGACGCGCAAGCAGCAGTGAAGGTTTCGATAATGAATGTGAAACAACCGATAACCCATACACTACATATGACACAAGAACGAGACTTTCAGAGACAGAAAACAGCATTTTCGGAAATACTTTGATTATGATCAAGAACTGTCAATATAAATGAAAGATTTGTGGAGATTTCTAAGTTCTTGCAATGCTTCTGGGCAGCAATCAAGAAGTACGAAGTATCCTTGTTTCTTGTGCTTATGGAATAGCTGGGATCGTGGTAATTATTGCAAAAAAAAAGTTTGGCCAAAAAGAATGTCGCTGGAAAGAGGATCCAGAAACGTCATCAATGACCCATTAGTGGAGCCATCAAAAGTCCTCCTTGCACCTCTTCGTATCGAGTTTTTCAGTTTATAATGTCTCAGTTTCCCCAATTGTCCGATGCTAAATTGTAAGAAGGGATACTTGATAGGCCCCAAAATTTGACAGCTATTAAAAGATGACGTTTTTGTGACTTAAATTCAAAAATGTTGTTGAACAATTCCTGGGAAACGTTAAGAGTCCAGATCGGAAAAAAAAAGATCTCGAGAATGATCGATAGTTTCAATAAATTGGAGTGTCTATTGAGTTTGGAGCTTAATTTCACGGATTATCATGTTGAATACCTCTCTGAAAATCTTGGAGACTACAGTGAAGAAAAGGGTGAAAGGTTCCATGAAGATATTGAAGTGGTAGAACAACGATATCAAGGAAGATGGGATTAAAATATGATAGCGGACTACTGTTGGACGTAAAAAGAGATTTTCCTTAGAAAAAAGTTCGAAAAGGAAAATGCTGCTACGAAGGTCTTTCGAATGCAAAAGAGTGCGTAATAATAAAAAAAATAGCTATCCTTTCATACAGCCATGGAAGATCAACACTAATTTGACTCGCGTATAGGATTAAATGAGTGGAAGTATATTAATTCAATTTAGTCCTGAAAAGTGCCAATCAGATGATGTGGTGTTATTGTAGCTGTTTGTTTGTGTAGTAGTTATTGAGTTTGGGTGTGTAGTGGGGACTCGACGTAAAGCCAGATCGAGGGATTGTCCACCTCGATGGGTCGTCGCTCGCCCGCATTCCGCGTCTAGGGCTTTGTAACATTACAGGTTTTAACATGAGTTAACCCCGTGAAGTTAATGATCCCTACCTCGTACTGGTCTCGTACAAAGTATATAGTCGATATAGAGCAATTTTGGAGCATCTACGAGATCATTGACTCTGATTCCAATCAGGCTCCTGGGCGCAGTGGATAGCGTGCCGACCGAATACACCGGCGGCCCGAGTTAGAATCTCTGTCAGCAGCCGATTTTTGCGCTCTATTACATATTTGCAGGTCTCCGATTTTCAGAAATACAGCGGTTGATAGTCGGGCATCCCGGTTACATTGTATGAAATTGAAATTTTTGAAATGATATTGCTTTCTGCAACAAACACTTATCAAAAAAACCAATTCTTTATTATGAGCTTCTATGATAAAACTAAAGCCTTTCTTGAATATTTTAAATATTTCTTCTTTACCCCGAGCAGTCAAATGAATACTGTCAAGGTCATCGTTATAGTCTTTCGAGTGCCTATCAGAAACAGTAGTCATACCGTTTATGACTCTTCCACTGTACTCTCGTTTGAATAGTATTTTGCAGGTAATCGCAGATAAGCATTTGCCAAAACCACGCGTGGAATTTTTGTCAATTACAGACGAATGTTGCTCATCTGGACTTGAATGGTTTATTTGAACTCAGGAGATCACTGGAACTTGCAACTTCATTTATGGCATTTTCTATGCTGGCATCGACTGGAACAACATTTGAATGTAGTTCAAAAGTTCCTAGTTTATGCTCTATATCTTCTCTGTGGTATTTAGATTGGTAAATTTTGGAAGTATTCTTTGCGTGGAAATTTTTTTTAGAGTCACGAGGACCAGGAGATGCACATGTGACTCTTCCGATTTCTTTACTGAAATGATTGAGCGAATATTTGTGCTGGATATACTTATTTATACATTGAAAACTGCAATCTTTATGTTTACAAGTAAAATACAAATAACTTTTCTTTGATCCCCTCGTTTTCCAACAATTGTGCATTCTATAATAATGATCTCTAAAAAGTGTGTACTTTGAGTTTTCGCATTGTGAATGCAAACAAAGAAATGTCACACCATGATCATGAGCAAGACTAAAATGAATAGGGTATTGACAAGCCATACGATTCCACTTGGTGATACGGTTTTTAAATACAGATTTTACACTGCAATATATTTCAGATTCCTTAATTTCGAGTAATCATAACTTGATATGTATCATGCGTTCCCTAAAATATATTTCAGTATGGATAAAGGTTGACAAAAGTGGACCATTTTGAGTGCCAGCCATTTCTCACATTTCTAACGATTATAATAATTTTTTCTAAAAATGTAATTTCTATAAAGCACTTATATCGAAGCAAAATTCAGAAAAGTTTGAAAATTTTTAAGTAACTTCGTTTAGAAATTATAAGAAAAAAGTATCTGGAATATCTGCTACCGCACCTGTCCCAAACTTCGAATTCAGAATGAAAAATTGATAAATATTAACAAATATTTTCAATAATCGAAAATCACAGATAAGGATTTCAAGTACCACTTCAAAGTCTGTCCTTCATTTTTTTTTTGTCTTAAATGGTCAACATTTTGGCTAAAACCCAAAAGTGATTTGTATTTCGTAAGCAAGTGAATAACAAGTTTCTTACGAATTTAAAATAGAGTTATTAAAGCTTTTAAAGTAGAAAATTACAAGTTTAGTGTTTAAATTTTCAAAAGAATTGCTGCTTTTTCCAAAATGTAAGGACTACAGTGAAAAATCAAAACCTATCCGCAAAATCTATTTAGTTCTATTAGCAAAAAATATGCATTTTAATAAGTGCTAAACATCATATTCATGTTTAAAAAAGTAATATGTACTAACCGTTTTGGTCCAATAATTCACTATAGAACACGATGCTAATACTGCCACTCAATATCTGTCGTAGGCTTATAGTGAAATACGGCTTTTCATGGAAACCCTAGACAATTTATGTAATGACGGCGAATCATGCAAAATGCATTATGTTACGCCATCCGCCAAGGCTTTTCATGAACAGCCTTGTTGAATGTCAATAAATATTTATGAAAAATTTTTGGCTCAAAAGTGAAACACATAAACATAGCAGTACAGTCGTTCGCCTATTACACAGCTCCACAAAAAAAAAGTTGTCAGGCCCAGAAACCAGAATAAGCTTACTCTACGTTTCTAAGGTCATTGAATCCGAATCCGGAGTCGGTTTGGCTCCAACACGTCACATTCCGTCCCTAACCTTGAAAAACATGGAAAATCGCTGATTTCAGGTACAACATGATTCCCGTCTATAAAAAGTGGTCATATTGTATGTTTTCGAGGTCGCTGACTACGAATCCGGAGTCTTTGTTGCTTTATGACGTCACAATTCGTCTTTAACTTCAAACAAAAAACGTGGCGAATTGGTAATTTCATGTAAAACATGTATTTTTTCAGTGAAAATTGGTCGTATCCTATATTTTCTAGGTTCCTGAGTCCGAATTCACAGCAAGCTCCTTTCAGTTCACGCCCTTCTTGAGTATCGCACTCAATTACGTCGACCTTGCGACGTAATGGATTCCCCTTCCTTTTAGCTTCTTTCTATGTATGTTCTCTATTCAAGGTCCAACAGAAGTCTGCCATTACGTTTATATCCCACCTTCAATGGTAGCGACGTTCCATCTCTTTAATATCTTGATGGAATCTTCATCCATGCTCTTCATTTTAATCACCCAAATTCATTGAAAATAGTCAATATGGGAATTTAATACATGTAACTTCAACCCCCATTTTCCCGAAGTTTTGTATCATATTTCTCACAATTCTTTTGTAATTATCACTTTTGTAGTTCCCTAAGAAGTTTTTAACAACTTTCTTGAGGCTTTACCAAGCTGCTTTTTGCACTTTGTTCATAGTTATGACGAAATTCTGATCCCTACATATTTTCCGGATTTGAGGTCCATCAAATATACCTGCCTTTAATTTTGCATACGATGGTTCTGGAAATTGTCCATAAAGATATACAAAAAAGCTATCTTCTTCTTCTAATGCTGATACAAACTGCTTCACCGTGCCCAGTTTTATATGCAGAGGTGGCAGTAAAGCTCTTGCCGGATCCACTAATGAGAGGTCGATGATGTTCTCTGATTCTGAATCAAAAGTTCCTCTGGCTGGTCAATCAATCTTTCTATATTGATAAGGTCGGTCTCTACTATCCCATAATCATAGGGAACATTGGTGTTTAACGTTACCTGATTTCTGAACCAGAATTATCCCCAATATTTTGGTATACCCACAAATCCGCCAATTGTGTTCTGAATATTTCAATTTATCCAATACCAACTTGATATTTTCGTAATTCTCTTTTAATGTAGTTGAATTTGCTACCGGTATGGGAGCAGAAACATTCGTGTTGTGGAGCAAAACAGCTTTCAAACTTCTCTTACAGAAATCAATGAATGCTCTCCATTCGATGGCTCTGTAAATCCCTGGTTTCAATTCATCCATCAGTTCATTAATATTGTGACGGTAAACTAATGAAGGCTCTTTCTCTTTTGTGAGATATTTTCTGGAATTTTTTTCTCTATCCCTATAGGCAGTTGCTTTCACATTTTTTTCTACTTAGTTTTTCTTTTTGAGGATAGAAACCAAAAATTCACTTGTTTCTTTGGATAGTCCCTAAACCTATGATAAGATCGTTCCATTCTTCTTTCGAAAAAAGTCGTGGTTTTTTTTCTTTACTTCCTATATATTCGTCGTCAATGTCAGATTCACTGAAGCATTCTTCTTCGCTAGCGTCTTCTTGAATGTCTAAACTTTCCCGACAAGCAATACATCCGATTCCTTCAATACTTTGCTTATCCGTATTGCACATTTTGATGGGTCTTATTACTGTCGGGACATCGACGTAAGCAATGCTTCTTTCATTTATTTTTTGAATCCAGTCACATCGTTCTTGCAGAAATATCAATCCTCTTTACAAGTGGGATCTGCTTATGAAGTTGGACTTTTTAAATTGAGATCTTCAATATTTTTTCTTTTATGCCAACAAGTCAATTGTGATTTACAATAATCGCATATTTCATGTGGCACCCATTCTTCATCCTGATCAGCAAATGTGATATCATAACAATCTTCGTAGATCGTTCTGATCTACTCAGAAATTGTCCTAAGAGATTTTGGTGGATAGAATTCACTGCATACGTAGCAGAATGAATCAGGGTCTCTTTTACATTTATGTTTTGAGGTGGTAGTTTCGAGATCAACTTGTGATTTAGTACCTTCAGATTGTTGAGCTGAGGACTTTTTGGTTTTATTCATAAATGCCATGAGTATATGATATACCCACACATTAGAGATCTTGGACCG
>JAUMHM010086732.1:0-10788 GCA_032362435.1 Melikaiella ostensackeni
GCGCCTTTATCTATACGCTGCTGGTGTTTCACGCTTCGTTGAACACCGTCTCTCGCCCCGCGAGCTGAGAAACTGTGTGATCCAGCAGTTCTAGGAATACTCAAAATGGATGGGATTATATGAGATTTCGAGTGTAATTTTTAAGATGCATTTTCATTTATGCTTAAAAACAATTGAAGCTGGGAAAGCTAAACGGTGCTAAGTCCACTTTTTACGAAATTGAGTATTCTTCAAAAATCACACTTTCTTGCCTATTTACACTTCTTTCAGTGGAAAATTGATATTTTGAAAATAAAGATGTAGTGAAGGCCTTTTCCGGTTTTTTTAAAAATGTTTTTTATTTAAATTGCCAACATGTTTCGACTTGAATTCAAGTCCTTTTCAAGGCATAATTCTTATAATTGTTAACGGGAATAAGATATTTCATCGTAGATTTTTCCTTATTTAAATTAAGTAAAATTTCAAAACTGGAGCATTATAACCTCAAAAGATGTTTACTTCGTAGGAGATAAATCTGAAAGTAAATTTTTTTTATTACTGCATTTTAAAATTTTTAAAAAGGAAAGTAGCTGAGCCATGTAGCGTGTTAAAATATCACGACATGTCGGCAATTTAAATAAAAAACATAAGAAACCGGAAAAGGCCTTCACTACATCATTATTATTAATTTACCGGTATAAAAATAAAATTATTAAGGTTTTAATTTTTTCTACCGTAAAATTTATTATTCACGTGTATTCAAAACTTTTAAAATTTCAAAGAATTTAAACTAAATGAATGAAGTAAACTAGAATATTCAATTTTTTAAACAATTCTATGATTATTATAGAATTTTAATAAGTATTTAACAATTGGAGATATCATTATACAAATTGAAAAATATTTTACTAGCATTATGAATGTTATTTTTTTCTGTTAAATAGTGTTACTTTTATGAAGTAATTAAAAGTATTTATGAAATATGATTTTCTTAACGATTTATGTGCTTTTTTGCTTATAATACCAGAGAAAGCTAAACGGTGCTAAGTCCAGTGCTATTTCCATTAGATTATTTTATGCACACGTAGCGCCATCTATTTTTGCCACACAATGGTTATTAAGCTGATATTAAACTCACAGATGATCGGAATTGAAATACGAATTGTAAACCTCATTTTTAGGTTAAACTTTTTAGGACAGTGAATATTGCGTGTGAAAATGAATAAAAATTGATTTTGAGTTCATGTTTGCGTCAAAATAAGTAATTTAAGCTTATAATTTCTGAAAGTTACATGAAAGGAAAATTATTATTTTTTTTTTGTCAAAAACAGTTTTAACGGGAAATTTGTTTTTTCACTGAATACAATGAAACTTCGATATGTAACACTTAGTTTCTGATAAGTCTTCATTTTTGTTATTCACTAATTGTCTTTAACTATGAAAAACAATGGTAAAATTGTTTTTAAGCACAAATTGAAATGCATCTTAAAAATTCTAGCTGGTTTCGCGAGTTCATATTTTGGCCGCATTGAAAGAATAGATACAATCCTATATACAAAATACAATAACATTGAAAGAACCCATATAGGAACCCACGAAGAATTCTATGTAAAAAGGTTTCCACAAAGACCAAAATATAAGACTTGTCCCTACATAAAATCCCACGCAGTTTTTCTTGTCATGTCCTAGGTTAATATTTTTTTACTATAAGCTGACCCCTTTCACGCCTAACCTTTGATATCTTGCCTATTCTGTCTGGTTTTTAGGAATTATAGCCTGCCACTTTTGACCATTGACTTCTAACGTTTTAACAACTTGGCTATGAACTTACCTTGGACATTTGATATTTGACCCTTGACCTTTAACTCCTGATCTTTGACCCGAATAACTTTGTAAGAGGTAATAATAACAACACCGTAGAAACCCTTGACCCCTCACCTTTGACATATGATTGTGACCCCTGATATTTGACCCGAATAACGTTGTAAGTGCCATGAATAGCAGTATGCTTGTAACAGTTGCTGTGTTTTAAATTTATTTTAAAATTTTTTATATACGAATTTTTTCTGTATTTAAATAACTTGAAGAATATCTAGATTAAAGTAAGTTATCTGATTAATGAATAGGTTATAACGTAAGGACTTTCGTGTGGACCCTAATATATTCTCGTACGGCTTGTACGGGTTCGGACGGGCTCCCTCAATTTGACTGAGCCATTTTCCTATAGGATTTTTCGTACGACGTAAGATCCTATACACGTGGAAACCTATACATATACATATTTTCAGTAGGGGTGCGTCTGAACGATCCTGAAACCCGATTAAGCTTGAAACTCGTTGTCGAACAAACTCCATCCCCTAACTACCTTCGTTCTAACTTCAACCTGCGTCCTGCTACCTCCTTCACCCTTTCGTGTCTCTAATCTACCTTTCATTTCCACATGTAAGGATTTTTTTCTGTATGTTAGCATGGGTCGATTCACAAGCTAGACAAGGACTTTTAACGGTGAAAAATAGAAGGGGCAGGTTTGGATACCGATCACAGAAAATAGCACAGAGAGACGAATTCAAGGGGTCGATTCAATGGTCGTTGATTGGCCGACTCGACCAATTAGGCAGGAGACTATCAAGGACCAAAATTGATACCCGTGATTTTCACCCGCCGATCGCGTGGCTGGACTGTTGTTCGTTGTTGAAATAGAGTTTTGTCTGGTGCCATATATCATTTATTTGGTCCTTAATTACTGTTGCAAGTTACATTCTCTGAAAATTCGTCAATGTTTTAATTTTAAAGAAAACTCGAGGGAGTTATATTATTGCCATTAAAATTTTAGGGTAGTAGTATATTTGCTTTATGAATTTCTTTTTGTATTCTTTGTAATTCCAAAAATTCAGGACCATACAAACGTATCGTAGTATCTTTTTGTGTTACATATCATAACCATATAAAAGCTGAATTTAAAAAAATTGTTTCATTTTTTGAAGTCTTTCTTTTTAGTCGCGGATGACGGATGTCCCAGAAAAAAAGATTTATAGGATATACTTTTCTAACAGGTTTTGGTATTAATTGCCTTTTACAATCAGCTTAAAATAGGTACTACAGGTTCCAATGGAACGATCGTTCACGCTCAGCGATCCATTTTAACTCATCGCTCCTCCTATTCTGGAGTTGGAGGCAAATTGTATGGTGAATACAACCGCGTTCTCAATTCGGAAATGAAATTGGATGGCTCTCTGAAATGCAAAAGCTTTTTCGAGGACAAAGTTTTTTACAGTGTGAGCTTCGTACAAAGAAAAATAGTCTTTTGCTGGTTTGCTTACACAACCATATTACAAAAGTTGACTATATTATGTGAATTCAGTTCATTTAATTTTAAGTATTATTTACACCTTTATGTGTGCATTCGTGACTAATTTCGGTACTTTTTTTATAATTACCCTAATAGTTATATTTATAATATATTACATTTATATTTAAATTATATGTTTTTTATTTCTTTAATTATTATATATATGAATATGTGAGCGTCCGCATGAAAAGGGCCCTGATGGCCGGTTCTAGTTCGGGAGATAGGGTAACGGTATCAATATTGAGCCACTTATGGTTAGGACTGCATAATTATAGCGCTCAATATGATGAGACTATTAGGCCGGGAGAAGTTAATATGCATAAATTCATATTCCGCGTATTTTACACTTTTTGACAAACCTGTCATTTTTTCCTACAAGTACCTCAAGAAGAACTAAACATGTAAGTAAAATGAATATGTGTGTAAATGTCATCAGTGAGCCACTCAAAATCATTACTGAGCCATGCGGAGCTTCAATAGTGAGCCGGGTAAATCGATAAAGATGAATAGTGTTCGAACCTAGCACCATCTACTAATTCATTTCCGCATTCAGATTTGTTGGCAATATAGCACATTTTTAACACGGCTCACTAATGATGATTAAAAATTAAATATGACAACTCTAACAGAGATCCAGGCTGGCTCAGCATTGAATAATCTTCAAAAACCAGATTCAGTAGATTGACCACCAATAAAATTGGCTTTTTCGAGTGTTTTCTCCGATAATTAGTGACATTATATCAGGGATGTTCGATTCTTCCAAAAAGATCGATTCTTGAATCGATTTTCAATCGGACACATGAGTTATTCAAAAAAGCGATTCTTTGGACCATTTGGATCAATCTTAACAAAATCGGGCTGAAAATCATTTAAAATTGTATTATGTATGTCGGCCAAGAATTGATTCTTAGAAAAGCCTAATAGCAAAGAAATCGATCTTTTCAAGAATCGAAACGCAATCGAAAATTCCTACACAATATAGAATTTACATGCTCACCCTGTGAAAAAAACGTACCTTTAGACAGCGGTATGCATATACACGGAAAAAGTGGTTATTTTTCTTTGTGTCTAATAGTTAATGTTTACGGTAAATGTCATGGTCGCTAAAATCGGACGCACTGCTCACTTTTTGACTTAAATAATGGAGCATACAGGGGCATTATTTGCTATTGTTTGATGACGAACTTAACCTTACATATCAAGGAAATTCAGGCTACAGATAAGTTCAATATTTCTTTTTGAATTTACTATTTCCATACGAAAATAAGATTCTGTGGCTCACTAATGAAGGGAGCCACTATTAATGTAGTTACCCTATTCGTGTTTTTCTAAGTCAGGGTCAAAATGATTATTTTTGGGTTTGTGCGGAGAATGATACTAGAACCTATGCTGAATCTACTGCCACTATACTTATGTCGCGAAAACAACCAGAAGTGGGTATATTTCATGTTCGAAGAAGAAGTTTAACACGTGCGCTTTTCAACCTAAACGTTTGTTTTGAGCTTAAAATGCCGGGAATTCATCCGCCTATATGACCCTATACGTAACTCCATACCGACCAAAAGGGCCCTTTTCATGCGAAAACAACATTATATTATACTTATCATTTCGCAATTGAAGTGACATTATCTGATGAAAATATAACGTATAATAATATAATGAAATGTATAATGTAAAATGTGAAAAAAAGTTGCTAAGGCAATCACTATGTTGTGGTGGACCTACTTTTAATGATCAGATGTCTGGCCGGAAACAGGCGTATCTCCTGTAGACAAGTTGCTGATATCAGTGGGTATGGTATGTAAAGCATGGCTTCGGTATTGCCGTGCGAATCGTAAATGAAACTACGCGAAAGTCCTCCACACGCTTCCGCCTAACTGCATCTCTTCACAGAAAAAACAATAGATAAAGCTTACATCGATTTGAGGTGAAAGATTCGCTGCAACAAAAATAACCTTGCCGGTTAAACTTCACATGACGCGGAGATAATTTCGTGATTTTAAACTTGCCTGGGTATTTCGTCTGCTTTCGTCTCAATTTTTATTCAAAAAGTAGCGAGAGTGGCGACGCTAGCGTTATCTACCGTCATTTCATTACATTAAACTGGAGGAGAATGGCGATTCACAGCTGTCAGTTGTTTTTTGCTAAGTGGTGTAAAATAAGTTCTAGTGCGTTTACAATAGTTAATCTATTTCAGAGGCTATTTATAAACAAAAACAATGTTTTATTTGTGTCTTTGGTTACCGTTTCTACTTTCTACCCCAATTTGCTCACTCCAGCGTGACGCAGTTAGATGACGTCAGAATTATTCTCCTGACCTCGCTGAAACTTTCGCTGAAATCCGTTCAATTTTCAACCGTTCCAAAATTTATCTCATTTTAACTTTTGTTTTTTCTGTGTTCCGCAGTGTGGTACGAACCAACATTAAACCCAAATACCCTCCTCCTATCCCTACCCCTTGCCTCATTCATCCACTCCAGTAAATTTTCAACAGTGAAAATCACACTTTACGCAAGTCCACGTCACCGTGATAAATTAATTACTAATACGGAGCTACGATTTCGCGAAATCTGCTGGAATGGTAGAATACATGACGCACCCCATCATTCGTTCGCCCCTATTCAATTGCACATACGGCACCCATTTCATTAATAATTAATTAATCTTTTATGAAAGTTACTACTCAACTTCAAATTTATCTAGAATTATTTTGCAAGCTTGATTCACTTCAAATCTTCAGTTACTATAGAATGAAAACAATAGGGGCGTTGGCATTACACAATTTTTAACTTTTTTGCCGTGTCTTGTTAGATTTCAAATTTAACTGTGGCCTTTCACGGCATTTTGACTCTTCTTTCATTTTTCATCAGAGGAGTACAATAAACAGAAACCTGAAGTCGACTGCTTCATACAATAAGGAATCAAGTTTGGGTAAGTTCGTATAAAGAATCAGGTTTCAGTTATTCTGTATATGGAATTAAGTCTATTTTTTGACAACTTGATTTTTTGCAATAAAACAAACAAGCATACCGTTTTGCAGCAGTTTTAAATTTATATAGCTGTATTGGTTAAAGCACCTCTCATGAATAGAAGAGGTGTTGGTTTAAATCCGGCTCGCAGTGAAATTTTTAGAACTTGTTTCGCATGAATTCGATACTTCAGGTTCCTATTTATCTGTACTCTTCTGATGAAAAATTGAAGTAGAGTCGAAATGCTGTAGAGGGCCACAGTAAAACAGAATTGAATTGAAAAATTATGTCTTAAAAACGTAAAGAAAAATAAAACACATAATTATTGGTTTATTACATTAATGTTATTATTACTAGTAATACTAGTACCAGGGACCAGGCTGTGAGATTGGTTTTGATTGATACCGAAGTATTAAGTAGAAATCGTAATTTTTGTTTTTTATGTTTTTGGTGATATAATTTTCTTGATGACTCCTACAACAAAAGGCCTACCAAGAAAGGCAATTCACCGTAGAGCTGCATTATTGCTATTTAGAATTCCACGAAGTGCTTTACGCATGAAATGGGGGTAAATGCTCAAAGCTATTGCACAAAAGAAGGGCGACACCCCTGAGAAACCCACCCTTGGGAAAATTACATCTTGTTTTGACGTATCGTGGTGTAAATTTCACAAGACTGAATCAGGATCTTCATTTTCATTTCTGAGAGCTTTTCTACTTTCACTAATCGTATTACACATTTATGTAACCGAGAAGGATCCTCCTCTTGAAAGATTTTAATTTAATTCACTGTCATTAAGTGAATTATCAGAAAGGAAGATAATATAAGACAATTTGCATAATTGTATATCATTGCCTAAATTTTACCTTTAGACTTAATTTCTCTTTGAAGTGGAACTTTTAAGAGCAACGAAGAAAATATTGCAATTACTTTGGACACTCAATGGTCTTTGCAGTTCAAGACTCTTGGGTCTTCTTTCCTTTCCTTCCCCTTTTTTATTTTATGTCGCCTGATCTTTCGGAAAAGTTTCGTTATTCGACGTATTTATCGCTCTTGCATTGGTTAGAGTATTGGACACCGAGCCCCTCAAGGCAATTTAATACCTCTGTGTAATCACATCAGCTTGTTTTTCCTTCTCGACATTTGAATTATCCACGTAGCTAGTAAATCCATGGACACTAAAGGTTTACCTGTCGTTTTCTTTACAAGCTCAATGTCCTAATTCCTGACTTTTCAAGTAAAGCAGAGTAAACATCGTTATAGCAGCAAGAAATTAATTCTCATTAAAAGACAAAATATGTGAGAAACGTTTAGCGAGAAAAAAGCATGTTTTTAAAATACCCATTATTCGCAGTTGGACAAGTTTGTTGTGAGATTCATTTGCAGCGGAAAATAGTATCTATTTTCAAGATTCATATAAAAATTATACCATATGATGTACATACCTTATCATTCATATCATGTACAAATGATGAAATAAACATAGTTGTAGCATCAGGATTTACGAGTAACTGTGTCATAAGTGTAATAAATTTCAATGTTGCTGGAATAGAAGACAATCTATTATGAGAATGTGTGTCAAGAATTGAGTGTATCTATTATGAAAGAAATTTCGAATTGAGAAGGGCTTTATATAGTTTTCAGATTCACTAGAATCGATACCACGCTCCTTGTCACCTATTGAAAGAGTGTGTCAGCTCAGATTTCGGTACGAACAATCGACCACTTGAATGGAAATTATTTTTGCTTTATTTTTGTTTACATTCTTTTCACTCCAATTCACTTCCTGATCTGTAAATTAAAAACAAAGCAATCCAAAATATTTTCAACTCTTACAAAAAACAGACATCGTTTATCGTGTAAACATTTGTAAATTATACATTTACAAATTATAAATTTTTCTCTAAAATTGAACTAAATATTCGATGACCAATTCCTTAAGTTTTAAAAAGAATAAACGAAAAGTTTGTTATTCATTCAAATGTTCTGAATAGAAATCTAAGTACGTTAAAAATTCAGCTTATTAGCTTCGAAAAAATTTTTATTTACTTTTTCTGTATGGTTCGAGTGAGGAAAAGCTGTACTCCAAAGTATATAGAACGCACATGAAGGAGTGACCCAGTTGAAAACAGCATAGTCAGTCACTTTAATGAAAATCTGTCCCAGTCTTTGCGCCATTGAATTTTTATCGAGACCTAGTATGCCGTCGTCGAATTCGTTAAAAGTTTTACGGCACAAGCTAGAGCCTTGAGTTGCGAAGCAATAACTTCGTCATTTCGAAAAGAAAACTCAAGAATCATTCGACGAGTGTGAAAATTTCTTTATACAGGAACTTTGATTTTCGAACCCCATTTTTTCCTTTTTGAGACTTGTTTTTTACACATGAAACACGTATTGAATTTCTATGAATAAATTGTCATTGAGAAAAAATGTTCAGAAAACCGAAAACATTTGTCGTTTCAAGAATCCAGGCCATTTTTAACTGCTTCTTAATTTGATGTGACATTTTCAAGCATGTTCAATCGATTAATCAATAAAATAGGAACAATCGTAAGATCTTTTTTGAGGGAATTTTATTCAGACGTATTCTATGACGTCCAGAATTACCGACCGTCAAAAATTTTTTTTTTCCGCCTTCTTATATGTTGGTGTAGTTCACAACCTTTATAAATAAAAATATACAATGTTTAAAAATTACTCAAAACAATTCTTTCCTGTTCAACTACTATACAAATAATGTAATACGTAATTTTAAATAGTAATAACTCTATTATAACGTCATCATTATAATTTTAATGAAATAAGCTACGAGTATATCAATAGGCCCGGTCGGGCCTCGCCGCCACATAAGAAGGTGAACCGGTCGGGAATACTATTATGAAAATATCGCGTTCCCTATAACTTATGCACAGAGAAAACTTTTACGAATTATGACTCTTCCTCTTTACATTATGATTTTTGATAGTGTGCTTAACATAATAATTTTTTGCAAACGGGTAATGAAAGATAAATAATTAAGGTTTCCGTTGATATAAATATGATAATGACTTATGTAGCTTATATGGTTGTAATGTTGTTGTGAAAGTTCATGAGACGTGCAAGTTGCCGAAAAAACTTCACCAGTTCACGATTCAGGTTTTTCTCCCTCCCAAGGTTTAGGAAGAGCTTGGTGACTTCTCTGCCTTCCTCCTGGAACGTTCTCTGTTAGAGGGGAAGGGATACGCTATGTTACGTCAAGCAAGGTTCTTCATAACTTTGATACCGTTCATTGTGTATGTTGTGTCAAAGATGTTGGATGTGTTCGCATATAAATGCTCCTACCTTGCTTTATTGGTTACGCTTTACGCGAAGCCTTCAATATAGTAACTATAGTGTTTTCTCACTCTTCTATTCGTTTGCTTCAAGATGCGTTCACCGCATTCATAGCATAATTGTATTTGTAAATTATCTTTTATTTATTGACTAAAATGCAATGTACATAATTTCAATGGCAACTATAAGTGAACTGATGCTCAATTAAATGTTTTTATTACATTTTAATAATATTTCATCAAAATAATAGTATAATAGTATAATAGTAATAATTGAACATTAAGTAATTGAGAATAATTTTTTGAATGCGTTTGTATTCTAAAGTATTGTGATTATTCACTTTATATTTTTTCAACAAATCTGTATAAGATTAACTTAAAAAATGAACAAATTTTTGAACAAAACATGAGATACTGAAATTTTTATTTGAACTAATTAATTATTAACCAAAAAGGTAAGGATTTTTCAACAGAATATTTTAATTCTAAAGAAATTATATTAATTTTCAACAAACTACTTTGACTTTCAACAAAATACTTTTATTTTGTATCAGATTGGGAAATCTTCGAGCAGAAAACATAAATTTTATATAAAACATTTTCATTTTCAACACATAAGTTCATTTTCAATATAAAAATGTGAATTTTGTGATTTGAAGAAGACGAATTTTTAAAAAGATAAATTACTTTTTGATAACATACTTATATTTTCAGGCAAATGACTAAATTGTCTATAACCAAATACCTTAATTTTGTATTAGATTATTTAATCTTCCAGCAGAAAATGCGGATTTTCTATAAAACAGTTGCATTTTCAAGAAAAAAGTTAATTTTTGATCCATAGTGATTTATTTTTCTGAATGAAAGAAGACAAATTTTCCAAAAAATTGATGAATTTTCAATATCATAGTTAAATTTTCAACCGAAGGAATGAATCTTCGACACAAAAATACTACTTTTTTAAGAATTGAATGAATTATCTACTGAAAATGATAAATTTTTGAACAAAAAATGGAATATTTGATTTTTTTTTAATTAAATAATTTTCATTTAAAAACGGAAACGAGTTTCAAAAAAAATAGTTTCATTTTAAAGAAAATAAATTTTTTTCAATAAAGTACATCAGCATTCGACTAAGTATTCTACTTTTGTATAGATTGTTCAATCTTCTAGCAGAACA